>CAUYRH010000738.1:0-60238 GCA_963574655.1 Perodicticus potto
AGAGGGAGGAGTTTTGATCATGACTAGATCTCCAGGAGGGAAAAGTTCCTGTTTTAGTTAGTATGTCCCTCCCCAAACGGGGAGCAGGACTTTCAGGGATGATTAGGGAGGCATGAGAGAACAGCAAGTTTTCCCAATTGCGGATTAGAGGCTGGGAGAAAAATTTGGTAACCAGCTGTCCAGACACCCCCTGTATAGTTATGGATTTTGGAGATAAAAGACCAGGATTAGAGAGAAGTACAGAAAAAGTTGCTCCAGTGTCCAAAAGAAATTTTCTCTCCTGACGCTCCACTTTAAGGCAGACCTGGGGCTCTTGAGGGGTGATGACACAAGCTGGAGCCATGAGACTTTGCCCTGGGCACTCTCAGTCCAGTTTGGGCTCCGATGGGGTCCCTGTCGCAGGAGGCCCTCGCCTCTGAGGACAGGCCACCCTCCAGTGGTTGCTCTTGTATTCTGGACAGGGGCCAGGTGGCTTGCCCAGCCAATGGTATTGCTGGGGGCAGTATTCTCTGGAGTGGCCAGTCTGACCACATTGGAAGCACTTGTTTTTCGCTCCTCTGGTTTCCCTCTGCCCCTGAAGGTTGTAAGTGGATTTTTTTAAATGTCCATTAGTTTAAGTAATTTGAAAAGAACTGAGGAAGAAACAGAAAAGTGAATATTTGATACTTAGATTTTACTCCGGAGGAAATTTTGAAGAAAGTGTAGGCATTCCCTAAATCCCTTCCTAGCCAGGAATTACACATTCTCATTTTATTCATATATGGATCACACCTATGTAGCTTATAGTAATGCCATGAAATTCCTAATATTGCATCAACATATGTTGTATTTATCTTTACCTAATAAGAAAATATTCTTATGATAATACATTTTGATTGATGAAGAGAATCTAAAATAAGTGTAGGAAATATATCCCATCCTGTGTATGACTCTAATAAAATCACACGTTGGTCCCATTACGGTAATCTCTAACCAAGATGGAGATGGCTTCACCCAGGTGAGTGCTCTTTGGAAGCCATCTAAAATTCTTAATGGTTTTATCTCGGAAATGTGTTGTGGAAGTGAAGTTTGTGGATAATGGAGCATGTGCTGGGACTCGGAGTCTTGGGTTATCTGTTGTCCCCATCTCCCACCATATCCCCACCCTGCTGGATGGGATTCTTGGCCACTCGCTCCTGCAACCCTGGTGTCTCTGGCCCACCCTGAAACTGCTGACACAGCAGGGAGTCCCTGAGCCTGGGAGGGTTGAGGTTAGTTGCACTCTGACTTGCAAGGCAGAGCCCCTGTGTGCCTGTCGGGTCAGCCCTTACCCTGGGACTGTTCCCGTGCCCAAGGGAGCAAGATGTTAAGATGCAAATAAAGAACACCTTGATGGATCGAGAAAGACCATGGGAAAAAGGAAAACTTTCCCCCCTGCTTTTGGAATAAGAGGTCCCACCTTTTCATGTTGCACTAGTTCCAATAGTTTTGTGTAGCTGGCCCTGAATCCTTCACAGGTGTTCCTGTGTCTGTTGAATTACAGCTCCTCAGGGACAATCCTAATCACTCTGTAGTGGGGCGCGTCATAAACTTTGTGTAAAGAATGAGAGGCAGAGCATACAGCCATGGGTGCTTACTCCTATAATCCTAGCACTCCTGGAGGCCAAGGTGGGAAGATCGCTTGAGCTCAGGAGTTTGAGACCATCCTGAGAAAGAGAGAGATCCCTTCTCTACTAAAACTAGAAAAATTACCTGGGCATGGGTTCTAGCTACTTAGAAAACAGAAGCAAGAGGATCACCTGTGCCCAGGCTACAGTGAGCTGGGATGACGCCATTGTACTCCAGCCCAGACAGAGCAAGACCCTGTCTCATAAGGGAAAAAAAAAAAAAAAAAAAAAAAGGAGAAAAGAAAAAGATCCAGAGAGTAAAATGGTAAAATTGTTTAGGCTTTATGGTTCATAAGGTTTATAATAACTAGTGAACTCTGCTATGGTAGCAGGAAAGTAGCCAGAGACAATACATAAATGAGCGGGCAAGGCTGGGTCTCAGTAAAACTTTATTTATAACCAGGAAATTTGAGTTTCATGTAGTTTTCATGTGTCCCTGGTATTATGATTTTTTTATTCCTTTCAGCAATTAAGAAAATGGAAACCATTCTTGCCTCACAGGCTTCACAAAAATAGAAGGCTGAATTTGGCCCTTGAGCTGCAATTTCCTGACTTTTGTTAAGTAAATATGTGTAGAAGCAAGTCCTTTGAAAACTAGGGTGATAGACGTTCTGGACCTCCATAGAGGGGAATATTTTAGAAAAGAAGAGCTGCAAGGAACACAGGTGAAACTCATTTTACATGTTGAAACTTGGCAACTTCCCTTTGTGATTTCAGTGAGTTTGTAAAAACACCTTTTCTTTCTTACACGGAATCGCTTAGCAGAATTCTATTTGAGTAGACAAAAAATTGAGTATTATTAAAATAAAACATGAATGAACATCCCGGATCCAGCTCTTTAATTCCATTTTTAATATTGCTACCATTTCTTTATTCTTTTCTCCTACTGCTATTATTTCATTCCTTCACATAGATTTCTCTTTAATTCTGTCTCTGTCCTTTGTGCTTTGAGGCACTATCCACTTGCTCTGGATTTGAAGAAATAGATATTCCTTCTAATTGAAGTCCTTCTGCTAACTACCCGTTTTGTCTCTCTCAACTATTTCACTCTGTGCTGGTTAGGGTAAACAATGCTATCTACACAACAGACACACCCAGACCTATGCATAAACGGCTGGACGTAAAGCAGGTTCCTTGAACTTGTCCTGAATCCTAGTGTGGGTTACATCACCTTCCTTCATCTTTTAACCACATCATCTGCAGTGTAAGAGAAGGGGAAAGAAGGGTCACATCTACCAGCTGTCAATTGATTAATTAGTCACATGGCTGAACCCAAATGCAAGTCAGGCCCAGAAAGGGAATTCATGGTAATAATGGTTGTAGTGAGCGCTGAATTGATGTGTGAAATGATTCCATGAAACAAGAGCGGTCATATGTTTTCTCTGAAGGGCCAGACAGTAAATATTTTAGGTGTGGTGGATAATATAGCAGCCACTCAACTCTGCAATTGAAGTGTGAAAGCAGCCTTAGACACTAAGTAAATAAATGGTCAATGGATGTCGTTGTTCCAATAAAATTTGCTTTTCAGAAATAAGAAGGCCAGATTTAGGCCACAGGCCATAGTTTGCTGACCCCTACCTTAGAGCATGACCAAAATATGATGATTTTCATTGTTTATCAGCTCAGATGGTCAGAGAGTGTGGGCAAGTACTTTCTCCTTAAAGTTCCTTATGCTGGTTAATAATAACCAGTAGACAAGTCACAGGAAGCAAAAAAGAATGAGATCAGATGATCACTGCTAAGTGGTTTCCCTTTGGAATTCCACTGGTCTGCTTCCACTCCAGATATTTTCTTTGAAGCTTGCTAGAGTGAGATCATAGCACTCTGCTCAAAGAAAGAAAGGGACAAATTGTGTAGATTTGCATAAACATGTACAAAGTAGTTTATCTAAACCAGGTCTCTACAGCATACAAGCATATACCCTGTATAGTTCGGGTACAGGGGTATGTAAATTTGTGTTGCCCTCAAAAACTTACCTTCCAGCATCTACCCAAGTGAGAAATCTGTGAGTCACTCTAGAATTCTCCCTGAAAATCAACTTTCACAGCCAATCAGATGCCAAGTCCTAAAGAGCTAACTGCATTAGCATTCCCTAAAAGCATCTGCTATCTCCAATCCCATTGCTGCTGTTTTACTTCAGGACCAAATTTTGTCTTGGCTGAAATTCTGTCATATCCTCCTTACTAGTCTCTTTCCCGCTCATCTGACCATGGCCAACCCTTTCTCTAAACTGCTAATGTGAGTTTATTAAAATACAAACCTAATCACAAAGCCCTGTGGCTTGGAAATGATTCAGTGGTTTCCTAAAACTTCAGATTGAAGACCAGACTCCTTAACATGGCATTTAAGACCCTTTATGATGTGGCCTCTGTAGCTTTCAATAGCTTGTCTTTAACCCGCCAGTATCTCACATACTCTGACTATGGCTGCACTGAACTACTTGCAGTTTTGAACTCTCCTTCTCCCCATCCTCTGTCATCTGCCTACCACTTCTGCTTCATCAAGTTTCAACTCAGCTATGAATCAGGTGCCTATGGAATCCTTTTCTCATCTTTCCCTAAAGGAAAGGCCCACCTTTGGCTCCCTTCAATTCTGTGCTTTTGCATTACTGGAGGCCCACCCTGCACTGTGCGGAACTGAAGCATATTCATTGGATTTCTCTTCTCCCTCCTCATGCACTGTCCTTCCTCCCGCCCTGAGTCTGCAATCACAGGGACAGTGTTTCACTTGTCCTATTCCTATTGTAGTGGTCATCATGACATCTGCCATTTAGGACATACTCAGTAAATATTCATAGACTATTGGTGCAACAACAACAACAACAAAAGCCTGTTTTCGTGATTCTATAACAAGTTGTATTTTTAATGCAGTTATAACTGTGGGTGATCAGGATATGGAAACATTGTTAAGAAATATTTCGAAGTGAAGGGATTAGATGCCTCTGCTACACATCAGTTGGCTTGACCTTTATAAAATTTATGGACGGAAACATAGAAATTTGGTCTGTTGCCTGTACATGTAATGAAACAAAGATACACAGCACAATGCAATAAAACAAAACCTGGAGTTATGGGCACAACTGTGTTTTCACTGAAGCCAGGGTTGTAGCTTGTGCCTTTTTAATTGCTATTGTAGAGTATAGGACACTGAATGTGAAATTGAGATTCCGTAGCCACAAGGACAAACATTTCATGGGAAACCAAGCCTGACGTTAAACTCTGATGTTGTACACTTCAAAAGCAACTGAGTCCTGTGTGGGTACTAATTTGAATTCTATTTACTGAGTTGATGTGCTATAATAATAAATTACCTGCACTTTCTTGTGTAACAATATTTATGCCTTTCAGCATCTTTTACAAATATATCACAATGGTGAAAGAAAGGAACAAATGGTCATAATTTGCATACCTTTTTATTTAAAAAAACTGAGTAAAATGCAGATATTTTCTATGTGATTGTCTATTTTACATTATGCCCTAGGTGGGGTGTGCTGGCTCATGCCTATGATCCCAGAACTTTGGGAGGCCAAAGTGGGAGGATTGCTTGAGGCCGGGAATTTGAGACCAGCCTGGGAAACATAGTGAGACCTCCATCTCTTCAAAAAATAAAAAATTATTCAAGCATGGTGGCAAAAGCCAAGAGATGGGAAAAGGAGGACAGCTTGAACCCTGAAGTTTGAGGTTACAGTGAGCTATGATCACACGACTACACTCCAGCCTGAGCAATGAAGTGAGACCCTGTCTCTATGAAAAGGAAAAAAAAAATAGATTACAGCCTAAATGAAATCTACTTGAAAAAAATGATGAGCTGGAGGAGACAGGGTAGTTTGAATATAAGGAAAATAATATATAAAGTACAGTGATGAATAAATATTTGAGGGTAATAAAATTATTATCACCATAAACCAAAAGTCTATTGTATTTTGAGGAAAGTAAGGTAGAATAAACTTAATTTAGTGCTAAATCATTAACATTTAACCTCTTGTAATTATTATAAGGGATCACTAATATTTCAATAATATAGATAAGAAGGATTTTTTTTAAAAGCTAAGATTGATTCTTGGGAAATATACACACATCTGAGAGCTAAAAAGGCTGCAGTTTTACTGAAGGATGATGTTAGGAGCTCTGCTAGGTCAGAAAAAAAGCCAATATAATTAAAACCATGGGGAGAAAAGCAGAAAACTGCTGTAGGAATAATCCATTACCAACAAAGGATATGGAATAGATTATATCTTCTATTACTCCATGATTTTAACTTTTATGTTTAAATTGACTTTTCTTGCTATTTGGGGATTAATTAAAATTCTTAAAAAAGAAAATCAAAGTTCACCACAAATACCAAGTATATTCTTAGATTCTAGAAAAATGATCTATATAACATTAGTTAATTGTGATGACAAAATCGCAGCATATGGTATTTGGGAACAATATCTAATGCCACCAATTCCTTGGACTATATAAAGAATAAAAAAAAAATAGAAGTACTTTAATTATGCTTCAGTGCTGGGAGGGCCCTTGTGTTATTAGATTCTATATTCTCAGGGTCTGGCAAATGCCAGATGCTTATTAAATGTTAGTTGAATGCAAGGTGACTTAAAATTGCAGCGTTCAAAATGGATTATTAAGAGAAATTCTGTGCACTATATTTTTACAATTTTCTGGGGGAAATCAAATGAAAAGCTTAAATTATCATATCAACTATGTCATAATATTTTTTTCATCAAACAATTTTTTCATCAAATGATTTTTTCATCTTTCAATTCATCAAGTGATTATTTAGTGTCTCTTTGTAAAGCCCAATTTTAGGTATAAAACCCAGATAGTTTAATGAGAAAAAAAAAAGTCATCACGTAGATAAAATTGAAATCGATGGAGAGATTGGGCGGAAGAGGAACGTGATATTAATACTCTTTTTTGTCTGGCTCCTTTATTTTAGCCAAAACAACGCACATCCATCGTGTCTTCTTCGGATTTTCATCGAATGAATCACGACCAAGAATATTTTGAAATCAACACCTCTGCAGGGTGTACCAGCTTCACCTCCAGCCCTCCCGTTAGTCCAGCCACCTCGTCTGCGGCAACCACAGAAGTCAAGGATGAAGGACCCGACCGTACAGGTAAAGCAATTCACTTTATGCAGCTATGTTTTTTAACTGTTAGGACTAAAGCCTTCATGAGTTAGAGCAGTGGTTCTCAACTTTCCTAATGCCACGACCCTTTACTACAGTTCCTCATGGTGTGGTGACCTCCAATCATACAAGTATTTTCATCGCTACTTCGTAACTGTAATTTTGGTTCTGATATGAATCGTAATGTAAATATCTGATATGCAGGATGTATTTAGGCGACCCCTGTGAAAGGGTCGTTCAACCCCCAAAGGGGTCGTGACCCACAGGTTGAGAACCTCTGAGTTAGAGGAATGAAGAGGAGTCTTCAGACAAATGGCATTGTGGTTTTAGTTCACCTCTACATATGACTTTAAGGTTTTTGTCAGTGTGGGTATAATATTGTTTTTAAGTGCATTGATGGCCTTTTAGGTGTTAGATATTGAAGATGATGATTTAATGTTACCATGGTAGTAAAAATAACCAGGGAACTAGAAACGCTCTTCTTCCACTGATGTCTACCCATCTCTACACACGGTCTTCACATATGACTTTGTTAAATAATTGCTTTGGAGCTGGAGAACCCCTAGCAAGAGTATCTGGTATCAATGAGTTGTACAATGTGGCTTCAGCCAACTTCCAACCTATTCAAAGCAAGATATACTTGAGGAGGAAAGGTCTGAGGGAATAAAGCTAGGGGTAAGTGTAAGATAAGGGAAAGTAACAACTCCTGCAGGTAAAATATACCTGGTTCCACCCAATCAGATTTGCAATGCTTCCTATCTTTGGGGATTAGTAACTGGTAAAGCCAAGGGACAGAAATGTAAATGGCACCTGCAGAATCTCCTCCCTTTATATCTAATTTACAGTAATTATCAAAGTAGAGCTGAATCTAAATGTTACAAGTTTTAGTTGGGAATCAAGAATTGCAATGCGGGGCATATACACGTACCGGGTGGTCTCAAGAATTGCAATTCAGAATGGTCTTTCAACATGTCCAAAGAACAAAGAGAAGGTTAGGGGTTTTAAAAGCAAATAAAGAGAGAAATGTCACTTATTGCTCTTTGAGAAAGTTTGTGGCACTGTAAGGTTTGGGGGAGCTGGCAAGTTTTGATTGGTACGTAATAGCCATGAGCAAAACTACTGTCGGATCACACGAAGTCTTTGCAGTAGCAATTACATAAAACTGGTTCCTGGTTAAAGCAGGCAGCTTCAGCGGCTGGGCTTGCAGAGAGTTATACTCTTCAGCCAATGCTCTACGTCTTAGGTTGTTTTCTCTCCCTGGCCTCTGGACTGGTATCGTTGGGCATCACGAAAATGAATGAATTTGTATGATCAACTTTCTCATAAGTGAACTATTCAATTACTTGCATTCAGGAGGAGATGAATCTATTATAAAACCCAGTAGGTATGATTAATATGAATTTTAGAATCATAAAATATGGTCTGTGGGTATTCCATATAATCTTTGTTCAGAGTGTGTATGTATATATGTGTGTGTGTACGCACTCATATATATGCACACGCATGCATGTAAGTCCTTTAAACGTACTACAAACACCCCAAAAATAATGCCAGGAAGTTATTTTCTCCTAGGAAGAAAGCTAAGATTTAAAAATGACTAATGGGAGTAGTAAGATTGATATTCTATGGAAGCTATAATCCAACCTTTCTTTGGAAGCCAGAATGATACTTATAAAATGTAAATCAAAGCATGTCATTGCCATGCTTAAAATGCTCCGAAAGCTTCTCTTAGCATTTAAGAAAACTCCAGCCTCTCACCATGGCCAGCAAAGCCCCTCCAGCAAACTTGTCCTTTTCCAGACTGGCCTTTTCTGCTGGGCATTCTGGCCCTAGAGCTTTTGAATTTAGCTTCCTTCTGCCTAGAATCTCTGTCCTCAAATTTTCATATGACTGTCATTTAGGTCTTTGCTCCAATGCACGTCCCCACAGAGCCCTTCCCAGACCATGTCTCTTAAACAGAAACCCTCAATATGATAAGAACTATGGTGACAAAGATGCAAAAAGAACAAGAACAATAATAAGCAAATATACATCATTCATATCAGGCCCTGTTGTAGGCATTTTATGTATATCAACTCATTTCAACCTTTCTCGTACGAATCAGGCATTATTACTTGTAGATAAGGAAACACAGAACACCAACCCACCACCAGGAAACGTAAGTAATTAACAGCCCATAAAGACAGAGCTGGGATTCATGCCTGGTTAGAGATTATGTGCTTAGCCATTTTTTTCTGCATTGCTCTTGTCATTTCTACCGAATTATCCTATTGTCTTTTTCCATATATATTCACTTTTAAAAATTATGTTGATTGCTTGCTTGCATATGTATTGGTTCTTTCTAGATGTAAGACAAGTCTCTGGCCCATCATAAGCCCTGCAGCCAGACTGCCTAAGTTTAGTTACTAACTGAAACAAACCTCTTACCTACCTGCCTTTACCTCTTTTTGCTACAGTTTGCTTACCTCTGGGATTATAGTAACAATGAACTGATCAGATCAACTTTGCATGATTACATGGTAATGCATGTAAAGTGATTAGCACAGTACACAGCATGTAGTGTTCAATAAATGTTAGTACTGATTAGTAGTGGCAGCAATAACTATGACATTAACATAATTCTTTGCAGTCTACATCAAGCCTAGCATTCATTCCTGGGTCATTGGCATTTATTGAATGGCTGCCATGTGCTCGAGGCAGGTTAATGGGAGATGAGAGAAGGCATGTGATGTATAAAGAAAATGGATATGTGGGTGGATAATGTGGATATGTGGGCACCTGGAACTCAGTGATTAGGGCGCCAACCACATGTACAGGGCCAGCTAAAACAACAATGACAACGGCAATAACAACAACAACAAAAAATAGCTGAGCGTTGTGATGGGCGCCTGTAGTTCCAGCTACTCGGGAGTCTGAGGCAAGAGAATCGCGTAAGCCCAGGTGTCTGAGGTTGCTGTGAACTGTGACACCATAGCACTCTACTAAGTGTGACAGCTTGAGATTCTGTCTCAAAAAAATAAATTAATTAATTAAAATAAACATGAATAAATAAATAAATAAATGAAAATGGATGTGTGGACACTAGAATGGGTTCTGGCCATATAATTATTATCCAAAACACACTTATTTGAATGACTAGTTTCAGATTTAAATTCCTCAAATGGGAGGAATAACAAGTCCTGTGATACTTGCCTTTAGTCAAATCTTTCTCAGCTTTATTTAAACCATAGTACTGTTTTTTGGGCGATGAATGTTGTGAATTTTCTTCAGTAATGTCTATCGTAGGTAGGAATATTATTTTTCTTTTTTTAAAGTTAAAAGCCGGAGGAGAAGTGATAGATTTAGTTCCCAAACCCCTTTGCCTTCCCTTGACTCTGACACTGACCCACAGAGGAGGAGGGTCAGGACTTAACACATCGGACTGCCGTGAGGCCCTTGTGGCACCGTCTGAACTGTGTCGAGAAAGAGTCATCATCAGGCTATTTTCAAGTCTGGCCTTTAAATAAGCAAAATCGAAACTTTTGACAGTTGAAACGGTTTTCAATAGCATGTTCCTGTGGCTTCCTAAGGTAACGTATCACCTCCACATTACACCAAAAAATTTAGACTAGACTGGCACTTAGCAATAATGTGAAAGTATAATACTGATTTGTTCTAGATTAAAAAGTAAAACTTTCGATTATAAAAGGAAAACTTTTAAAGTAGACATTTATCTACCTGAAAAAAGTAGCATTTTATTACCTTACACACAGATAATTTGTCCTATTTTGTTTTTAAGAAACTTCAGTTCTATCACTGATTTGCTAGATATTTTTATTAAATCATTTAATTTTTCTGATTTTCAGTTCTTTCCTCTGACGGGAGAAATAATATCTACTCTTTGGCTGTTTGTTGCAATAAATGCATTTGTTAACCTGAATGCGTTTTGTAAATGATAGCAACCAATATTCTTCCTTAATATTATCACTGTTATTGTTTCTCTTTGATATTATTATTTTTTGAAATTAATACTAGTTTTAAATAGAAGGGCTCTGGTAAGTCTGCACTTAAAGCCAAGACAGCTGACCTTTTTTCGACTTAGAAGTATAATTTAAGTTAGCTGATTAATGTACATTTCATCTTATAAATTATTACATACACACAAAAAAATTCATCTTGACTAAATGGCACTTAATAGAACAAAGGATACTACACCTTCAAAAACAACTTGTGTGCTGCAAAACACTTCTAAGTGAGCCAATGAATTTATTGTAACTTGAGGGTCACTTTGAAAGCAACTTAAAATGTGATTAAAGCTTCAACTTATGAATCATCAAAAAGGTTGTTCAATGGGAAGCGCTTTGGAGTTAGTCTGGGAAATGATTTAAACAGGTTTGCATTTAATTAGAAAGATCACTCTAGAATTAATATATAGTAGACAAATTTGGAATGAGGTGAGTTTGGAGATGGGGAGAAACACATCAGCAATGAAAAAATACGTCGATGGATTTGAAAGATGCAAGGAAAGAGGAAGTCACAGGTTGTGGTCTTCAATCGGATGTGCAAATGTAAGGGAGAGAAGTTCAGTGAAGGCCCTCAGGTTTCTAGCTTACGCAGATGAGCAGAATCTGCATGCTGTTTCTTTCTTTCTTTTTTTGCATGCTGTTTCTTAAAATAGGGGGATATTTGTAGGTAAAGAAGTGGGGGTAGGGGTAGAGCATGTGAGCCAATTCAGGTGTTTTAGAAGAAGGACCTAACTTCTATTTTATGAGGATTACTCAGGCTGTTGTGTTGAGAAAGGCCTGAAGAGGAACGAGGGTACATTTCAAAACAACTAAGAGTAACATATAAATGTCTTACCACAAAAAAATATGTAAGTGAGGTGATGGTTATGTTAATCAGTTTGATTTAAGCATTTCCACATTGTATTTCAAACCATCACATTGTACCCCAGAAATGTATACAGTTATGATTTAGTAAAAAATTAAATTAGAAAAAAAGAGGGGGCTAAAGGTAAATGCAGGAAGGTCAGTTAGGAGGTGATTGCAGCGTTGCAATGAGAGGAAAGTGAAGCAGCAGAGGTGAGCGAAATGGAAGGGGATAGGACGTGTTTTAAAGGTAGACCCAGCAGGATTTCATGGTAGAGTGTCCGTGGTAAATGAGAAAAAGAGAAGAACTAAGGATGACGCCAAGATTCCTCTGAGCTACTGTAGAATGGATTTCCTGTCATCTGACATGCAAGAGGTTGTGGAAGGGCAGGTTTGGTAAGCAGGGAGACGTATCAGGAGATAATTTTTTTTTTAAATTTCAGATTAATATGAGGGTGCAGATGTTTAGGTTACATGGTTTTAATTTCTAAGGTAAAGTTCAAGTTGCAGTTGAGCCGTTTACCCAGGGAGGAACACCCTCACCTTTGTACATTAGGTGAGCTCCGTCAATCACCCGCCTCCTTTGCTTTCCCTCCTTCCCCTCCCCCTTGCTAGACTATACTTGCTTTTTTCTTTAGAGTGGGCTTGTACTTGTTTATATATTGGTTTCATATTAGTATTGAGTACATTGGATACTTTTTTCCATTCTTGTGATACTTTACTAAGAAGAATGTGTTTCAATTCCATCCAGGTAAACAAAAAAGATGTAAAGTCTCCGTATTTTCTTATGGCTGAATAATTTTCCATGGTATACATCTATCACAGTTTGTTAATCTATTCCTGGGTTGATGGGCACTTGGGTTGATTACACATCTTGGCAGTGGTGAACTGAGCTACAATAAACATTCCAGGGCAAATATCCTTGGGGATTGCAAACTAATACAACCTCTGTGGAAAGATGTAGGTAGAATTCTCAAAGACCTTCCATTTAATCCTGCAATCCCACTATTAAGTGTCTACCCAGGAGAAAAAAAAACCATTTTACCACCAGGAGTTAATTTTAAGTTGTCTATTAGAAATTTGAATACTTGTGTTGAGTGGGGTGAATGCGGCTGAAGAGAATCAAAAACTGAGTTTAACAAAGGAGGAAATAAAAGGCCATACCAGAAATAAAGGCTGAGAAGGAGCAACCTGTGAGGTAGGAGGAAATATTTGTGAGTGACGTGTTCTAAAGACAGGTGAGGAAAGTTGTACAAAGGAAGGACTAAGAAGTAATCAGTGCTGTCACATGGAGCTGATAAGTTAAGTAGGATGAGAAATGAGTTTGCTTTGACTCATAAATTTAACAATGTGAAAGGCACTGCTGACCTTGACAGGAGCAACTTGGTTAGAATCAATGGGGCAAAAGCCCAACACAGTGAGTTTAAGGGAGACAAGGAGGTTTCTCTAAGGGAGGTCTCCCTTAGAACAAGTCGATATTACACTTTCAAGGAATTTATTCAAAGGGGAAAATTAAAGTTATGATGAAGGAGGAGAGGAAAGGTTTTATTAAGGGAGAGATTGGTTTTAGATGGAGTTGTGAACAGGCAGGGCGATGTTTCTGTTGTGAATGCAAATGCTGGCAAAGGAAGCATGTGGTGGGAACCCATGGGAGATATGTTTTGATAGTTTCCATTTTCTCTTAGAAAATAGTAGAAAGTGGCAACATCAGTTGAGAACAAAGGTGGAAGAGGAGGTTTAAACTTTGCAGAAAGACAGAAGAGCATGAAATAGCTGTTTAGGAGTTACAGCATATGGTGTGATCACCTGTCAGCGGTAAAGGCCCGCTTGAAGTTCGCATTTGTGAATTTAAAGTTCGATTAGCCAATGTGGTTCTGTGTTTTTCTCCAGCCTAGGTCAGTTGGAGAAAAGGACACAGGTGCAGAGTAGTTGGAAGGCTGAATTTTGCATAGGTTTGTTGTAGCTAAATGGGCATTTGGAAGCAATTGAAGGGCAAGTATGTATGAATGCAATGAAGGGAGTGTAATATTTGACTCCGGAATTCAAGGTGGAGAAGGAAGAGAAAGAGAACAAGGGGACAAGTAACAGTGAAAAATCAATAGGATCATGGGATTAGAGATTCTAGGGAGGACCAAAGGATTCCTGGGATCAAGGTGTGGAAGAAAAGGGCTGGAATGATAGGTGGATTCCGAGAGTAAGATGCACATGAATCCAGGACTGATTATAATGTTTGGTGATCACAGGGTCATAAGGTCATGGGACTGTGCAGCTGAGTTAGCCCCTTCCCCAACAAAATTGCCTTAAATATTATAATTCAGTAGGTACCATGATTTCCTGGAAGAAAAGCTTGATATAAAGAACCACCCTTACTTTTTCATTGCTCTCCTTTCATAATATTTAAATTAAATCTTTCCATTTGTTTAACAAATCATGGTATAGATCAACTTTAATTGAGTTCCCTTCCTCTGTACTTTGCCCCATTACTCTTTGAGGTGCTAAGACCCCTTTTGTTGCTCCCTGGCTATCCCCTGAGAGAGACGTTCCATTCAAATTTGCTCCCCCAAGGGACTTTCTCTGTGCTCAACCATTCTGCATTTCATTCTCATAAGAAACACTTGGATGACCTGGGAGCCCATCTGCTCAGGTATTTCAATCTCTTCGGTTCCCTCAATGGTTGCCAATATGTTCTTTCTTCCTTAGGTAAAAGTTATTTAAAATAGATGCAGTGAGAAGGGGTAGAATACTGGATCGATTATAAAAGTAGAGCAAATATACATTTTTTTTAGATCAGATGTAGTACATGAGGAAATGAAAGGGACCAAAGATGTGATTCAAAGAATTTTGGCCCTTTTGACCTTTGGAAAGATGGAGTTGATTTTAATTGATATGGGGAAGCTCAATTTTTAACATTTTAATTTGAAATGCTTTTGGATATCCAAGTAGATGTGTTGAGTAGATAGCTGACAATGATATTTCAGTGGGGTAAGGCAGGGTGGGAAGAGACCATGTGATAATTTTATGTTTATCAAAAGTAAAGAGTATCAGTTTGAAAACCAATGCCTTGTCCTTCAATAAGTGACTTATGAGTTCTGAGTACCTCCATGCAAATATCTTGGATAGATGTGTTGTGAATTCCTGGGGGAGAAGGAAGCTGAGACTCATCAATAACAACAGATGCTCCTTCTCTTGATGGAAAGTTATGTCCAAGAAGTTCTTTCTGTAGGAATCATTTTATGAGTTAGCACCTTCTCAAGAGTACCTGCTAAGCTAGTCAGTTACCCTGAGTAACCAATTATCTCCAGTTTTGTGAAAAGTTTCAAACTATCAGCCCCTGACGGAGAAAATTGATAGGAGGGAGAAGTCACAAACACAGTAAAAGTGGAAAAATGCCTTTTTTCCAAGTGGGAGAAATAACAAAAACAAAAGACCATGAGTGCTTAGCAGTAGAGAATGGAGAAGAAACACCAAGAGAACTAAAATTAGAATGGAGAGGGTGGCATGGACCTCTCACGCTGGTAAGGGATTGCCAGAAAGGCAAATGAGGCTTTCCTTTTAATTAGTTCACATAGACTGGAAATAGACCTCCTGAAGCTGAGACATCATTATTACAGCAGCCACTGGACACAGGCGGCTGAGGGAGGCTTTGGCTTCCAGCCGACATGAAGGCTAAAGACTGGCTGCTGAGATGATCTTTAAACTCCAAGCTAAGCTTCAAGGTGAGCCGATATAGAGAAAATTAAGGGTTGTGAAAATGTTGTGTGTACATGATTACATCTTTGGAAATTATTTTCTTAAAAATATGCTTTAAACCCATTAGCCAAATTATCTATTGTTAGATTCAGGACGTTAAGTAGACCAGAATTTTGGAAACTCAAAAGAACAGCATTTTTATTTCCAATGTTGTATATGTGATAAATTATATCCTCATCAGGTCTTGCTGAATCATGAAATGAATCTCCTATACTTTCCTTTTTTCCCCCATTTTCCCTGTGTCCTGAGACCTTCTTCCAGTTCCTTTGTGACACATTGCATGTCATGTGGAAGGCAAGATACAGGTTCCTAGATGCTTGATAAGGAAAGGAAAAGTTGATTGCTTCTCAATACTTAAAATTCTGATGACATATAGTTAAATAACAGGGTAATGTGGGAACTTGTCATTTCAAATGGAATTAGTTGATGTACGACTAATGGTTTTTCTGGTAAATATCAAATCAATAGACTTAGTGTGTGTTATTATAAGATAGTCCAGGATGTGGTGAAAGTGTCTATCAAGGGGACTGATCTCATCCCAGGAAAGGATGGGGCTCTGAAAGACAAACTAAAAGGAATTACCTGGGCCAAGGGGGGAGAAATTAACAGCAAACTGGAGGTCAGAGGAAATAAGGAATGGTCAGAGTTGAAGCCACTGAGGGACTACGAGCTCTGTCACACAGGGCCTGGTAAGCTACCTACAGCCTTTTCATCTTTTTGCTTAAGAGTAATGAGAAGTCTTTGGCAGGTGTTTTAGGGAGAGAATTGATCCAGTTTGCATTTTGTCCGATGTTTCCTATTTTCCCTATAAACTAGAAGCAGTTTCATTCTTGGAGAGTAACCAAAGAGGTCAAAGATCAAACGCTTGAGAAGAGTGAAGAAAGTCTGAGTTAGTTTTTTGTTTAAACTCCTAATGAGTGAATGGCTAATAGGTGAGGCCTGAGGGCAGTATAGGAGAAGGGATAAGAGGGTGTGGGTGTCCCTTCCAGCATCCCTATGGCCTGCAGGTGATCTATTTAGGTTGAGATTATTCTGGCCAGGACCTGGGCTACCTCAGCGTGCCTCTTACTGCAAAGCAGTACCTCTGAGTCTCTGCCGGGTCTGCCCCTGTCCTTGCTAGCCTCTCCACCTGTCCTTGCTAGCCTCTGCACCTGTTCTTGCTAGCCTCTGCACCTGTCCTTGCTAGCCTCTGCTGCCATCACCTATCCCCGTGCTAGACCCCTGGCAGCCTGCTTGGCTTTCAGCCCAGCTCCCTTCTGGAGCCCACAAGAACCTCCTGGTCTCATTCATAATTAAGGAAAATAACCTGGACTCAGAACAATTTATGCTCAAGATCTCATGAGGTTCCATGTGGAACCACCCAGCTATATAGGACGTGCCCAAAATCTAGATGGGATTTGGAATCCAGGTCCCTTTTTTCTTACCTTCTCCCTGTTTATCAAGTTATATTCTCTCAATGCCAAAACCCAGGGAAAATGTTCAGGATACACACGGAGAACTGTTCCTCCTTTTTCTCCATTTTATTCAGCCTTTACCTCTTCAAAATTCCTCAGTAGGTGGTATGTTCTTCCTGGTCTGGGATGGGCCTCCCACTTGTTTGTATAGTAGGCCCTCAGACCTAATTGCAATCGTTTGAACACTGGAGCCTGGCTTTCAAGTCTGTTGACTTACTAAGCCAACTTTTCCTACCTTTCCACTTGCGGGGCACCAAGTCTCCAGTCCTAGCTCTGGGAGAGAAGAGATTTCCAGTGGAATACTGCATAAGGATGAAAATGTACCCCTGTATTCTTTGAAAAATGCTATCCTTATTCCATTAAGCCAGCACCACTAAATACATAAGCACAACATGCACGTATGCTTAATTAATGTAGCTTCATTGATGCTTAGTAAACAGTGCCATTACCTTTATCTTTATTGCTGTTATTATGCAAGGTGTAGGCAGCAGGGCAGAGCCTAGACTCATGAGTTCAGGACAAACTGCCAGGCAGCCAGGCGCTATGAGTCCAGGCAGCCATCAGAATCTTAAATCCGCAAATGGCTTGGAACAAACAGGTCAACCTGCTGATGACCAGACTTGGAATTTCCACTTGGTCTGTGCCCAGTGTCAGATGTCCCTGGTGGGGAAGGCAGCAAAGGCTGGGAGGTGTGTCACTGCGGAGGACAGCCAGAGTGCTACAAGTGCTTAACCCGGCCCAAATCACATCAGAGACAAGGGAGCGAGGGTCTCAGAGAGGTTTGGTATTGAAAATCTGGTTTTTAAAACTTTTTTATTTATATTTAATATCTTATGAACTCAATTTTTTCTTGCTTTTACCTTCTATTAATACGTGAAAGTATAACTGCTTTGTTAGCTGCAATTTTCTGAGATTCAAAGTCATTGCTTACATAAATCTCTCTAATGATCTTGTTTGCATTAGTTTACTCGATAGTTTTTCTCTTCTGATTTTCTCTACCAGACTGTTTATATTGCCAGAAAAATCTCCCTGCTTATCGGTTATTTTTGGGTGCTCTGTGTGTGATTATTGTAGCTAAAAGTAAAACTGCAGGAGAAAAGCTGACAGTAATTTTTAAAAAAGTCTTCCGATATTTCCAGGTCTGTGCTGTTGGAGAAATCCCCTCCCTACACCCAGTGGCAGTTTCCAAACTGCTAGCCCTTCCCCTCTGTTCACTTGTGTTATCTCTAAAGTTCCTAGGAGGACATTGTCCCCTTTTGTTTTCTGCACCTGTCTGTGTTGGGCTGGTGTCTTGCGTGTTTACCTTGCCCTGGCCCCAGAGCTCTTCTGTCAGCTCTGTGGTAGACAGAATTCCAGGAAGGCCTGGGGATTCCTGCTCCCTGGTGCCTTTGTTCACTGCTCCCTTTGGAGTCTGTGTGGGCTTGGAACTTGCTCCTAGCCTGTGGCAAAGGTGATGATGTATGACACCCACAGTCATGATGTGTTTTAGGGCAAAGGTGAATGGATTTTGCAGATGTAATTCAGGACTCTAGTCATTGGCTTTAAGTTAATCAAGAGAGATTATTTTTAGTGGGCCTGAACTAATCAGGTGATCCCTTAAATGTGGGTCTAGAGGTTAGCACCTTGAACTTGCAGAATTTCTCCCTCTCTCTCTTTATTGCTGAGAGAGAAGTAAGCCATATGAGCCCTTTAGCAGCAGAAGTGAATTCTACCAATAACAGGTGAATTCAGAAGAGCCTGTGCCTCAGGTGACATGACAGCCCTGTGTCACCTGAATTGTGTTCTGCTGAGACCCTGAGCAGAGGACACAGTTGAGCCACACACAGACCCCTGACTCACATAAACTATGAGATAATAAATGTAAGTTGTCAGCCATTACGCTCATTGAGATTTATTATGCAGAGATAGAAAACAAATGCAGCGTCCCACATTCCTTCCCTTCCCCTTGACATGGGAGAGAGGCAGACTCTTCACCTGCCTGGCCTCAAGGCATCTCACCCTTCTCCTGTCCCATCAGCAGCAATCTTTTGCTCTCATTGAGATTACACAAGTGAGAGTGAAGGATTTGGAAATTGTTTCCTTTACTCCATAACCCTAAGCTCAATTCAATCACTTATGCACTTTTCTATCTTATCGCTCCCCAAATACTGATTTTAATAGGTCTCAAACTATAAAGCTAAAACTCTGATAACGACATCAGAAAACATAAGACGGAGGGTCAGAGACTCTATTGGGGATCCAGTGCTGACTAAATTATAGATACCAAGGCCTCCAGGATGTGGCTATTTTTCAAAGCCAGCAGAATTCTTCCATTTTTTTTTTCCCCCTTCAAGGATGTATCTGGTCATGCCATTCCACTGCTTAAGGACCTACATGTGGGGCTATCTAAACATCTTAGCATGCCCAGCATAGTCCTCGATACTTTGGGTCTAGCTTTCAATTCACCTTCTATCCAAATGTATCAAGTACTCTTAACTACATCATTCTTAGGGTTCATGAATCCTTGATTTATAGAGTAGTCTGTGGTCAGCTTGGAATGGCTTCCCATCTAATTTACCTGGTAAACTTTGATTCTTGGATGAAATTTGGCTGAAAGTAACTGTCTTCATTCGTTTGGGCTGCTGTAACAAAATGCCATCAACTGGGTAGCGTATAAACAATAGAAATTTATTTCTTACAGTTCTGGAGTCTGGGAAGGCCATGTAAAAGTGGTGGCAGATTTGTTGTCTGGGTGAGGGCCCACTTTCTGGTTCACAGACCCAGCCTTCTCTCCACATCCTTACCTGGTGGAAGGGGCGAATGAGCGCTCACGGCCTCCTTTATAAGAGCACTGATCCCTTCCTAACCACCAGCCAAGGGCTCCGCCTCCTAATCTCATCCCCCTGGGGATTAGGATTTCAACATATGAATTTGGGGAGGATACAAATGTGAAATCCCTAGCAGTATCCTCCTTTGAGAAGCCTTCTCCTACTCTACCAATCCTTGCGTCCGTGTGCCCCCTAGTCTTCTCCATATACCTCCACTATTTTGCACAACGTATATATTCACAAGCATATCTGTGAGCTCCTTACATGCAGGGACCCTGTCTCAGATAAGATGTCTCCCCAGTGCCTACCGTGATGACTGACTTATCATAGATGCTCAATAAGTGGTGAATAGTTGAATAACTGAATGAATTTTAGGCAGCATGCCATAGAGAGCCAGCCTGAGAGTATTCCAGATACTTTCTCAGGCAACTTCCTACCAATGTGACATACAGTTGTTCCCCACCTATTCAGCTCTAGACTCCAGTGACCTCAACTCTTCAAATCTGTGGTTGAAGATGCACCAGCCTTTATCTATATATAGTAAGGCAAGGCCAACTTTTTTCTGAACTACATTACTTTCTTCAAAGCCATGGAGACTAAATTTCACTAGTTATTTCGTAATGCCTCAGAGAGATATGTCATATGTAGTGTAAATTTTTGTTACATAACTAATCTGATTTTACAGATGAAAAGATTATAGTTATTTACATTAAGAGGATATTCCATTTTCCCAGACTATTATATAGTAGTTGACCCAGCATTTCCAAAGTCATTAGTATCACTCGAGAAAGCAATGTACCTACTTTCCTTTCCCTATTTAGTTTGGTGGGCCAATACATAATTTTAATTAAAAAAAATTGCACGCAAAACTTCAATGATTCCTATTCTTTCAAAAGGTCAAAACACTGTCTAGGATGCCTTTATTTTTCTTCCCAGAATTGGTTCTTCCTTCCCTACTGATTTTGTTACTTTCTACCTTAGCCAGATGTGGGAACAATGTATTAGGGGCTGGAGACTGAAGAAGAATAGACCTTTCAACATACTAGTGATGAGCAGACTCTTCTGGGCAGAGTGAATACCACTGACAGAGAATTCTAAGCCCTAGTAAGCAGTTCGCAGGATCTAGACAGAACTCTCACTTACATGTGTAGGTGAGTTTTCCATAACATAGTTCTCCTTACACGGAAAACTAATGGAGTATATTGGAAAGACAAATGTGCTATAAGAATAAACATTCATTACAGAGTCAAAGATATAATTTTTTGTACTATCCACATTTTGGATCTGAATCAGGCCTATCTCTTGTCTGTCCGTGTTCCCTCTTTTAGCACAGATGTCTGAGTTCTCTTTTATTAACTCAGATGATCGGGAATTGACGATGGGAAGCTAATAATGGGCATCAGATTTTCTAGAGAGCACAGCATTATTAACTAAACAAATCTCACAATTCCTAGTAATTAGCACTTTGACCAGCTGTTGTCTTACATGAAGGATTTAGATCATGTATTATGTAACTTTAAAGTATTTTTTTTGTATTTCTTCCTGATTGGAATACTAAGTAAAGAGTACTTACTTTTATTTAAATTTGAAGGAAACCTTCAACTCTATTTTAGTTCCCTTGGCATGTTTTTTGGTTCATGGATATGCATGGTAGGCCATTAACATTCAGCTGGATTTTGTTTCTATTATTAGTCATGATTTTCTAGAAGAGGGTAACGTTAAGCTAAATAACATGTCAAGTTCTCTAAGCTCAGTAATTTGCTATTTACTAACAACATATTTGCTCCCTAAAGTTGTCATATAGAAAACTAAGACTAGAATATCAAATTCAAAGTGAACCTGAATTATTTTCCCATACCTCATGTTTTTTGTATTTCCTTCCAGGCAATGATTATTTGTACTTTAAAATTTATCCTCAATACATTTATCAGCAACCAAGCATCTATTATTGGGTAAAAGCAGGTATCGTGTGTCCATAATGCTATCTGAGGAACCTCAAGCACATGAGCTATTGTGGTCAGGACCTTCATTATTGGTTAGTTATAAATAAAATCTAAAACTATACATACTAAACAAAAAATTAGTCATGTTATCAAATTTTCTAGATATGTCAGATAGAGTAAGCTCACTCATTTCAAAAATAATCATTTAGTACATATAAAACGTTAATGTTCTGGCAAGATACTGGGGATATAATAGTGGAAATACATACATCTCTTCACCCATAATTTTGTGGTAAACAAATAATTGAAATCTAATGTGGTTATATTAAGTACAACATGAACCTAGAGAAAGGAGCTTATATTAATAAATCTGCCAAGGACAGTTAGAGATAGTTTTATAGAATTCTATAAAATATTATTTATAGAATAAGTATATACATAATTCTTTATTCTATAAAGAATTAATCAGTTGGCTATTGAAGGGATAGAGTGAGGAAAAAAAGGAAGAGAGGAAGAGAGAGAAGAGAGCCTTTGGAACCAAGCCCAAGTCCTTGGTTTGCTACTTGCTAAGGTCCTTAGCTAAGTGATAATCTTTCAGAGGTTCTTCTTCTTTGTTTTTAGACAATGTGGATGGCAGTACTTAGCATAGATCTTTGTGCATGGTAGGTACTCAGTAAATATTAGTTGTCCTCACGGTTGTGCCTCATTTCCACCTTGTAGGTAGATGGGCAGGTAGTATTATCATTTAAAGATCAATAAAGCAGGCTTGCAATGACTAGAAAACTTGCTTAGGGTCACACTGAAGGGGTTTTGGTGCGAGGAATAAAGAGGCTTGACACAGAGTCTGTTGGGGGACTGAGGAACTCAGGGAGGGGCCCTTCAGATCAAACCTCAGGTCCGTATTTATTATCATATAACAGGAAGAAGTAGACAAAAGCTGCTTGTCTGACATCAGGACTGATTAGGGAGGACAAGGAGAAGATCAGATAGAATGTCTCTACCTTTGCTTTTGCAAATCCACAGACCTTGAGCACAACTTTTGCCTCTAGCTTAAGAGACCTTTGGAATCCAGAGAATTTTTACTGCCACACCTCACATATATATTCTCTCTTGGAGGTCAGTTTTCTGCCTGCCTGCATGTACATAACTCTCGTACCCTTCTTGTGACTCTTTAGGTCTCTCGAGCAGAAAGTGATCTTATGCTCAAGGTCAGGGAACAATTTTCCCTGCCTCACACAACTGGTTGTTAGTGGTAAATGTTGGGGTAAACACTTTCCATTATGCTGCAATAAGAATTTTAGGATTTTTCAATTCATTAAATTATTTATTCAATAAATATTTCTTATGGAGAATCCTCAAAGAACTCAATTTAGACCTCCCATTTGATCCCACAATCCCATTACTAGGTATCTACACCCAGAAAAAAAAAAAAAGATCATTTTATCATAAGGACATTTGCACTAGATTGTTTATCACAGCTCAATTTACAATCACCAAGATGTAGGAAAAACCTAAGTGCCCATCAACCCAGGAATGGATTAACAAACTGTGGTCTATGTATGCCAAGGAATACTATTCAGCCCATCAACTGAATACTAAGGAATACTAAGTGCCCATCAACCCAGGAATGGATTAACAAACTGTGGTCTATGTATGCCAAGGAATACTATTCAGCCATAAAAAGATGGAGACTTTACATCTTTTGATTAACCTGGATGGAGGTGGAACACATTCTTCTTAAGCAAAGTATCACAAGAATGGAGAAGCAAGAATCCAATGGACTCAATACTAATATGAAGCTAGTAGATGAACTAATACACACCCACACAAGAGAAAACCTCAATTCAATTCAAGTTGGGGGGAGGGAAGGACAGAAGAGCTCCCACCTAATGGGCACAATGTAAGGGTACATGGCACACTAGTTGAGTTGGGGACATGACTACAACTTGGACTTTACCTAACAAATGCAAACATTGTAACCTAATTATTTGTGCCCTCATATTAATCTGAAATTTAAAATAAATAAATAACTATTTCTTGAGCTTCTCCTTAGTGTCAGACACTTAACTACTTACACATAATGCAGTGACAAAGTCTTCTCTCCTGGAGCTGAAAGCCCCTTAGAGAAGGCTGGCCTTATTTCAGCTATTTTAATAAATTCTAATGAGTGTCATGCAAGGGCACATTTAAGTGCTTTAGGGGATTATGTGGCAAGAAGACATATTTTAATGAGAGGAGGAAGAGGGTGGTCTAAGAAGTTCCCATGAGCGGAAGTAATGTTTTTACCAAGACCTGAAGAGTGATGAGGAGTTATGTGGACAGAGAGGAAGTTTGGCAAAGATGTACATGAGGACACGTTCAAGGGACTGAAACTCACCCAGAAGAGCAGGATCAGGTAGCATGAGGCAAAGAATGGTGAGCGGTGACTCTGCTGAGAGTGGCAGAGCCCCAGTTGTAAAGGGCTTGATAAACTATTTCAGAGTCTAGATTATATTCTAAGGGCAAAGGGTGCTACATTTTTAGCACTGCATAGGAAGCTTCATCATGGGGCAAGTCGGGTCTGAAATCTGGCTCATTCCCTGCTTATCCTAGAGTGATGGGCAGTTACCTTCTTTTCTAATCCCTCATGAAGGCTCACAGAGGCTTGTGGTGGGCCCAGTGGGAAAGCACCTCGGGTTTTAGGCAGCAGAATGACATCTGATGATAGACTACAGAAGGCAGAAGGGAAGGGAGTTGGAGAGGATGGGGATGGCCTCTCACTCTGTTGGCTTGAGCAGGCAACCACAGGGGCCTCGTAGAGTATTTAAGACTTTAATACTGAAGGAAGCTACTATCATTATTCTATAGTGGCACAGCGTAAAAATCAGCTGGAATAGAGGACACAGGAAAAGCTTTTACAAGTCCTTTGGGGCCAGCAGGTATAACATTACACCCAAAGTGCTGACTTTCTTTCTTTCTTTTCTTGCTGGAAAAGCTGCATCCCTTTGATATGTTCACTCGACTTTTCAGGCCTCTGTATATTTCCATTTGGCTAAATTTGTTCTACAGGGACATTAGTGGTTACCTGCCTTTAGTTTTAATTTAAAAAGTGGGGGGAGGTGTAATTATGAAGAAAATTGGGCATCTGGGCACCTGATTCATTTCCCTGGGTGGCACTGTGACTCACCCTCATTAAAGTAGTTTTGCTTTTGAGATGTCTGTTGCCTTATCAGTTTTGAATTTTCTCTGCCCTGTGTGTGAACAATAAGATAAGTTTGTCTCATGGGTCATTCAGTGCTCTTCATCTCTACCATGAGTCAGATGTTTTGCATTTCAAAACATTATCCTGCCTACCATTTCCCTCTTTATAAATTATGCAGAAAACTTCTACCAACAACAGATTCTCGTTTACCGACTTTTTAGATTTGATTTGGTAAAACACATTCTAGTTGTTTTGTCATAATTGACGGAGCAGTTTCATAGCCAACAATAATTAGAATGAGGTACCGTGTTACTTGGTTTCATCATCCTTGTCTAAACATCAAGGTACCTTAGATAAAAGCTCCATCATCTGTATACGTAAAATCAAATAGCAGTGATTCAGTCATATTAAGGGGCCTTCTGGATCCTTTTTCTGCCTTTTGTTGTGGTCAGTTTTCCTCCTTTCATATTTACCCTCCTGGAAAGCATTATCTACACTTCCTGGTCTAACTTTGGCATCTCTAGGTCATTTCCCCCAAATCATTCCACTGCTGCACTGACATCTCCTCAGATCATCAGAACTGGCCCTTCCGAAACACCATGGACAAAGTCTTTCTCTTACTTGATCAGTCTGTCACACTTAGCCCTGAAACGCTCTGTGTGTGGCCCTATGAGGGCACAACCCTCTGGTCTTCCTTTGTGGCTTCTCTGCCTTTGTCTTATAAACCTTACTGTTTTCAGGGCTCTGGGCAGGGTTCTCTTCTGTTCTCATTCTGCATTCTGCCCCGGGATGATCTCAGTCATTCACACGGCTTCCTTGCTCCATGTATGCTGATATTCCTCAAAGTTTCATCTCCAGCCTAATTGGAGCTCCAAATTCCCAAATTCATCTTTCTTTTTGGTCACTCTGCTTAGATGTTCCATAGGGACTTCCAAATCAACTTGGCTGTATTCATTTTCCAGAAATGCCTCAGAGAAGTACCCCAAGTTGGGTGGTTTCATACAGCAGGAATTCATTCTCTTATGATTCTGGCCACTAGAAGTTTGAGACCCAGAAGCCCGCAGGAGCACACTCTCCAAAGACTCTACGGAAGAATCCCTGCTTGGCTCGTCCAGCTTCTTGGCACTCCTCGGCTTCTGTAGCGGAACTCCTCATCTAGGTCTCCAACCTCTGACAGCCTGTCAGTGTCTCTGCGCCCTCCCCTCTTCTAAGAAGGACACCAGTCATTGGATTCGGGGCCCACCCTAATTGCTTTTGTTTATTTGTTTTGTTTCTTTGTGTATACATGAGCTGCATGATTACACAGCCTATGGCTTCTTGGCAGAATCTCTAGCACCAAGTATCGCGTCAGTCAATGAACTGTTGCCTGATAAATATTTACCGCAGAGAATGAGGGAAGAAGGAAGAAAGGAAACAAGTTAATTCATCAACAAGATTTCATCTGAAAAATTAAGAAGCAACCCAAAATATGTTTAGGTGAGAATTTTTAAGATGTAATTAAATGTAATTTTTTTCTAGTCACTATAATAAAAATAACATTAAGAATCAGTGAAACCTTATTTTAAACTAATGCAAAACCTTCCAGCAATAAACCCATGCTTCCCATGGATTCTGGAAAATGTAACTATGTTTCTTACTACTTTTTTCATAACTGGCTCTTTCCGTCCTTCTTTATTCATTAAAAAAGAAAAAAGTTCCTGCTTTTGTTGAGACTGCAGGATGTAATGTTTCCAAAATACTTCTAGGATGTATCTCTTAAAAGGACAAAATTAAGCAATTAAAAGCATTCTAATTTCAGAAAGAGAAAAAAAATTTTAAAACAATCAAAAAAATTATGCCCTTTTCAAATGTTCTTTACAGATGATAACCTGAAAGAATGAATAGAAGCACCATTGTAATTTACATCTTTTTACTTTCATAAAACATTTTAGGCCTCTCTGCAAATATAGTTGGTGAATGTTCTGACTGAATATTTAGGCTACCAAGGCCACACACACAGGGTTGTGTTTACTTTGCCTGTATAACTAAATTCTCCCCTGAGAGAATCGATGGGAGATCCCTGTACTCATCACTTACTTAAAATGCCCTTAGTTCAACTCAATCAGACTAGGTCATAGGGATTTTGATGCAAAGAAAGTGGAAATGTCTTGTTTTCCCACAACATTCATTATGTAGACAAATAAGGATGACTCTAGGGAGTTAATTGTATTCTTTGCAAGAATACAAGTCCTCAAAAGAAATTGAAGTCTTAGTATATTTCTCTACTTTGCATTAGTTCTACTTGATGACATTATATTCATACAACTTTCAGAGCACGTAATTATAATATTCACTAATTAAACAGAAAAAGTCAACCAAATTAGATATAGTTAGGAAAATATCTTTGCATAATCCAGCTAGCCTGCCTAGATTTATTGTCATTAAGTTATCCTAAGTAGACACTAGAGTTCACAGCTTAGTATTTATTATCCTCCATCTATTTTGGGCTCATTGTGACAAATGGTTAAAGATTCTAACTTGACTGTATTGTTTGGAGGCCTCTAGGTACTTATGTAACCAGTTCTAAAGCCTTATGTAGCAATTTTCTTCCCTCAACAAGATTCAATTTTGAATTCTCAGTAATTTTAGAGTAGTTAAGACAATTTCCTTTACTTCAGTAATAAAAGTTACCATTATCAATTAGGTTTTTGTAGGTAAACCTTCTCTATTATTGCCTGTTAAACGTTCTACATGTTTTGTGTATGTGAAGTGGTTTCATCTTCACAGCAACCCTCGGTCCAAGCACTATTGTCATGTCTGATTTACAGATGGGGAACTAAAGCCCAGCGTGTCCCTAGTTGGCTGCTGACAGTGAGGGAAAGTAATGTCTAGTAGTTTGAAGAAATGGGTAAAATAATACATCTCCCTGAGGATAAGCTGTTGCCTTTAGCCACCTCCCTTCATTGCATATACCATTCTGATGACTCATGCTTTTTGCTTAGACCTGTCCCCGTGGATTGTCACCAGGTAGCCCCTAGAAGTGAGTCAGACAGGTGTCAGATACCACACGGGGTCTTTCCTATACACTAACTCATTCAATTTAATCCACATGCTGCTTCTCCCTATAGGCAGCATCTCCAACTAGTGGTGGGAGAATAGCAAGATTAAGTAACATTCCATGGTGCATGATAAAAAAAATTATTTAAAAAAATGGATTTATGGGCGGTGCCTGTGGCTCAAAGGAGTAGGGTGCCAGCCCCATTTACCAGAGGTGGCAGGTTCAAACCCAGCCTCAGCCAAAAACTGCAAAAAATAAAAAAAAAAATAAAAAAATGGATTCAAACCTGTTCTGAGCTTAATCTTAGAGCTCCTGACAGTAGCTAGTTAAGTATTATTTTTATTTTATCCTTTCTATGGGCCAAATAAAGCCAAGTAATAAAGGTCCAAAATCAATAAGAGAGTGTGTGTGTGTGTGTGTGAATTAAACATAGAAATGACTTTTGAATTTAGAAGAGATATTTCAGTCACAATTGCTGTGCCAATAAAACAACAGGAATTCTTATAACATCTTGTCATTTTCATGGGTCCGGAGTTCAGAACAGGCTTATCCGGTTGGTCTCCTCTCAAGGCCTCTTATGCAGGTAGCAGACTGGAACAATGGGTGGGGCTAGAGACACTAGGGACTGGTCATGTATCTCTCTCTCTTCACATAGTCCCTGGGCTGGGCAGCACCTGTGGCTCAAAGGAGTAGGGCGCCTGCCCCATATGCTGGAGGTGGAGCGTTCAAACTCAGCCCCGGCCAAAAACCGCAAAAAAAATAGTCCCTGGGCTTCTCCACGAGACCTCGCATGGGTTAGCCCAAGTTTCCTCAAAGCTTATTGGTCTCAGGGAAGTCAGACTACTCACATTGTGATAGAATAGAAGTTGTACCGACTTTCTGACTTAGCCTCAGAAGTCACATAGCATCATTTCTACCACATTCTGTTGGTTACAAGTGAGTCACAAATCTACCCAGATTCAATGAACTGAGAATGAAGAACGTGTGAGATACATGATATAGTTGTGGAATAGTCTTCCACCCTCCACCCTCTAGCCCAAACATGTACATACCTCTACCGGCAAAATATGCTCTTCTCAAGACACCCCCGCCACCACCAAAATTTCTTTCCTTTTGTCATTAGTCTCAGGCCTGAGGGTCATCATTGAAATTAGGCCGAGGTACAGCTGAGTCTCCTTACACAAGTTTTTTTAAAGCAAAACACTTGAGTACTATTCCTCTTGGTCTGAAGTCCTGTGAGCTAAAGAGACAGATTATCTGCCATCTTTCTCTCCATATTCATCATATAATGGTCAGGTAACCATAGGCACTTGCATTTAAAAGAGATGGAAAAGTATAGCGGTCATTAGTCTATAGAAATTCTGAAGTCCAGCCGGGTACATGTTGCCACCTCTGTGAATAGGGCTCAGTTCTGCTCTCTGAGAGTCCCCTTGGCTCTCCTCATGGGGGTCTCATCTGAGTAATCCGTCCTTCGTTGTAATAATTGACCTATGTATAAAACAAAATAATCTTCTCAATTTTATCCCTGCCTTTAGTAGTTCTAGGGCCCAGAGGCCTTTCTTTCATCTTGTGCTATCTCTGTGCTTTTTAGTTTTAAACTGGCAGTGTTTCCATCGATACAGTTCTTAAAAACTTTGCGGATTGTCTATGAATCTCATTGGGTTTCATTCTACTAAACAAAATCTGGAATCAACAAATCCCTTTAAGATAATCCCTTCTCTGCTTTGGGTTCCCTGTGAGTTTGATGAAGGACAACGTTCTTAAATACTTAGAAGCCCTATGTTGTTTCACAGAGAGGATCTGTGGGGCATGCCATGGAAGATCCTCGAAAGGCTTTTGTATTTCTTAAATCTTATGTTAGGTCCTTAGAGCTTTCTGGGGTTTTTTTTTTGTTTTGTTTGTTTGGCCTTTTTTTTTTTTTTTTTTTTTGTGAGACAGAGTCTCACAATGTCACCCTTGGTAGAGTGCCATGACGTCACAGCTCACAGCAACCTCCAACTCTTGGGCTCAAGCGATTCTCTTGCCTCAGCCTCTCAAGTAGCTGGGACTACAGGTGCCCACCACAATGCCCAGATATTTTTTGTTGTTGTTGTTGCAGTTGTCATGGCTGGCGCTATAACCATTATGTTACAGGTGCCAAACCCCTGCTTAGAGCTTTCTGAAGTCCTGGCAAATGGGACCTTACAGTCCCACCCTGGGTTTGGTCTTTGACTCAAGGCTCTTAATGACAGAATTTTTTGCCATCCAGGAATGGCCCTAGTCGGGGAATGGCCCTAGTGTTCTAACGTACAAGATATAAGTTGCTCTGCCTTCTCCAAGCTAGGGAAGTTTTGTACTGTTGCCATAAGCAAGTCACAAACCTGTCTGTATTTGAGGAGGGACAGGCAGGACATAGACTGTACTTCTTATGGGGAAATTTACAGGATTCTAGAAGAAAATATGAGATGGGCGGTACCGTTTTAGCCATGTTTGAAAAAGACAAGCTAACTCAAGGAATCACTGTGGTGTGATGAAACATTTTTAAACAAACCTACTGGTACTTCAATGTTGCAACTGCCTTCAAAGTAGTTACCTTGAGAAAATACATTCTTTTTCTTAAAAGTTTGCTTTTGTCTAAAACAGAGTTTGGAACTTAGCTTTTGGAGCTGCTTTTGGAAAGCTTTAAAGATTCATTATGGTTGCATGCTACATACTACTGTCAAAAAATTTGTTGACAAAGAACATTTTTATGGTAGTTAATTTTTCCTTTTTTCCCCTGGAATATTCTGTACGTTTTCTTATTGTGGAAATCTCACTGATGCTTTCTTTGGATCCTAGGAAATAGAACAGTCTACAATGCTTTCCTCAAGTGTTTCTTCAGATCCTGCTGGCCATGTAAAAGCCAGAGTATGATAGAAACCTCATATTTTGTTGAAGAATAAGATCTGAAGAACAAGGACCAATTTCTCTAATTGTTCAGCATTTCAGTTAACTCAAATGTTTTATATAAAACATGTGTGTGGGTGGTGTATGTGAGGGGCAGGGTGTCAGATTAAATGAACGTGAAAACTTTTTCCTTGAAAACAATCATCTATTCCCTGGGACTCAAAAAAGGAAGTTTCCTGGACAAACTCTGCAATTAACCAGCTATGTGGCTTCCTTAAAGCCTCTGCAACATCATTTTAATTTGCTGAAATGAGGGGAGATTGGACTGTCATCAAGAAATATTTGTTGAATATCGTCTTTGTACCAGGCATCCTTGTGCAATTTAGCGTGGAAGCAATTTTAATCTTGCCACGGCTCATAGTGGGAGAGTGGCCCATTCCTTCAACTGCAATTTACTTTCATGGGGAATATTTCTAAAATTCTTCACTATGATCTGAACTCTCAGGTGACTTCCTTCCGGGAGACTGTGTTACTAATTCATGGATATAATACTTTCTACTACAAAACAATAGTCAGGATTCCTCTTTTAAGCAGAATCTCTTAACAATGAGATGAGGGGAGATCAGACTGTCATCAAGAAGTATTTGTCAAATATCTTCTATTTAGTAGACATCCTTGTGCGATTTAGTGTGAAAGCAATTTTAATCATGGCACGGCTCCTGGTGAGAGAGTAGCTTTTCCATTTCTTAGCCTTTCCACAATCCCCCAAAGGAAAGCACTGTCTGAACACCCCCAGATGAAATGAACTTGGTGTTAAAGAGACTATTCAACTGCCCCTTCGGAACATCCATTTGTTTATGGATAACAGTTATACTCACCTGTGTGTGTGCCAAAATCTAAGAGGAAAGCAAATAAAATCCCCAGATGGTTGAATTTTATGCTAAGGAATTTAAATCAGCATTTTAAATGTCACTCTACTCATGCGGTTTTTTCACATCTACCAAGTTTGGCAGGAATTTGTTTTTTTCATATGCATTAAGCTCTGATGCATGTCTGAGGTCATAATTGAGTCAAGAAAGAATGGATTTTCTATTAAGCAAAACACTGAAGTTCAGAAGTTTATTTTTGTACAGCGAGTGGTTTGACAATTCATGTATTCACCTGTCATTTCTCTAATTTTGTGGTTGAGATCTTTTGAAATGCACTTGTACAAAATTCCTTCATTAAAATTTTGTCTTTGGTTCTAACTCCTTAAGTTAGTTCCATCTGACAGTCTTCTACAATCCAGTTCATTTTCTTAGTCTTTTTCAACGTTAACCCCAAGGATTCAGAGAAAGAGGGTGAAAGTTAAGATGACTTCCTAGCATTAGAGCTTTAGAATATATAGTTCTTTTTACGTTTTATCTCTCCCATCTGTGCTTTTTCCCAGTGGTTATATATGGAGAGCAATATTACTTCAGTTATTTTTCTGAAAATAGTTTCAAGTTCAGAGAGTTAGCTATAAAGTTTATCTTTGTATCATTTAAGAATTACTGTATTTAAAGCTTTGGGGGTTTTGTTTGTTTTGTTTTTCTTTTACTTATTATAGAGTTTTAGTTCATTTATCTTTGTCAAACAAAACAACTGGTTAGTCATTACCTCATAGATATGGGTGAGAGAAATTCATATAGGACTTAGGAATTATGATACTACTACTAATACTTTTGTTGAGGTTTTATTTGAATCATCAAGCTAAGTGCATTGTCTTATCTAATTCCCTCAAGAATCTTAGGAGATAAGGCATAACTAGTGAAATCAACATTTCACAGATAAGGAAAATGAGTAACTTTCCCAGGACAACAGTAAGAAAGGGGCAGATCTGAGAGATGAATTCACATCAGTGAGACTAAACCCAGTGTTCTTAACCACAGTGATATACACCCATGGTTCCCAACTTGGGGTGATTTTGTCCTCTCTCCCCAGGGCACATTTGGCAAGTAAAGGAGATTACTGCTGACATCTATAGATACAGACCAAGGGTGCTGAAAACATCCTACACAGGATAGTAAAATGTCAGTGTTCCTGAGGTTAAGAAACCCTGACAGACCCAAATACTTTTTAAAGTATTCATTAGCTATTTTAGCTAATGAATTATGCTGAAAATCACCAAACTTCAACTTTGTTTACCCCTACCATACAACCTTTAAAACAGCCGACCAAACTTATAGCTTCGAAAGATGAATTTGAAATTATTACCCCTGCAAAACAGAGTATGTTTTATTGGAAGGTGGGCATGCTATCATTTAACGGCAGAAAATGTTTTTAAAAATCCACAAACATATGAGCTTCAATTTAATCAACAACAAGACCTCAACTCCAATTTTGTTAAATTGATACTGAAAATTCATAAAAACACAAACAAAATAAGAAACACAAACAAGGTGTGTGCACTTCAGAACCCAGATGTTTTAAAGCAGTCATAAGAAGGCTTACATTTCTGTAGTGTATTCAGCTAGAAAATTACAGTAAATCTTTATTTAAAGTCTTTGATGGGTTCTTAGATACTGAGAAATAAGGTCTAGGAACCACTTTGCCATAGGCTAATGGACGGAAGCATGAGTTAAGCTCTCATGGCATTTTTCTGGTCGCAAAACCATCACTAAACTTCTAAATAAAACAGAAACCCTTCTAATATTAAACATTGAAATGAATGTGAACTATACTTACATTTTTAAAAGATTAGTAAAAGCAAGTAGGATAATTATTCGCTCAATTATTCTCAGGTGGTTAGAACCAACAGCTCAGGGGCAAGGCAGGAACCCACCCAGACAGGGATGCCATCCCATCGCAGGGCATGCTCACACGTACATCTGTACTCATTCAGACTGGGACATTATGAATATGCCAACGAGCCTAATGTGCTCATCTGTGGGACATGGGAGGAAACTGGCATACCCAGAGAAAACCCATCCAGACATGGGGGCATGTGCAAATTCCACACAAATGGTGGCCTTGGCCAGGAATCAATTTCTTCTTTCCTCATTAAGTTATAATGAAACAATGTTGAACAAAACAGCATCATTCAAGGACTTGCTGTAGGGTTTTTCCTTGACTTATGTTTCCTAGGACCCTTTATGCCTGTGCAAATCACATGTTAATTTCTAGATATTCCAATAAAAAGTGTCAAACATCACATTCTTTGGACTGAAACAGCAGTTCTCAACCTGTGGGTCACCACCCATTGGAACTGTATTAAAGGGCCGGGGCATTAGGAAGGTTGAGACCCACTGTACTAAAACAACATAACCCAGATCAGAGTGACTCATACTGAATTATATAGGGAACAGATAGCAAAATGTAAAGCCAAGTACATCACTAATCCTGATGGTTAGTCCCACTGGCGTGGTTTATCGTATGGCTTTGTCAGTGAGCGAAGTGGTGCATTGAACTACATTCTAGCTTAGTCTTCTTTTCTCAAAGTAGACCTGAGTCCTGAGACATTTCTAGGCAAAATCCTACTCTACTCTTTTGCAGAAGGTTACCATTTTTTAATCTGGTCCACCCTTGATTAAAGTTAGTTTTCTCTTTAACTTCACCTAATAACTAAAGAGACCTAGTTCATTGGTTAAATATGTCATTAGAGTTTTAACAAAAGGCACAGACAACAGCAGGACAAAAAAGAAAAAAAAAGGGTTAAAAAAAGCAATAACTGGAGCAACCCCGTAGACTCAGGGAACAGAAATGAATGAAGAAGTCTCTCTAAAACACCATCATTGACATTAATCAGCCTGAACATTTTTGGTCTTTGCATCACTCAAAGATTCACGTCCTGGATTGGCTTATGTCAACACAACACTCTAGGTCAGGGGAGGATGTGTTTCTGTAATTGAGACTCTTACCTTCCTAATGGGGAAGCAGTGGTTTCTCAGAGGGAAACCATGATGCTGTTAAAAATAAAGGAAGATTCTAGCCAAGCAAAAACTATAAATGTCCACTGCACTGGCATTTCCATTCCTTTATTCCTCTCCCAATTATCTTTTTACTTTTTTATTTTTTTGAGACAAAGCCTTTCTTTGTCACTCTGGGTAGAATGCTACGGCATCATATCTCACAGCAACCTCAAACTCTTGGGCTCAAGAAATCCTCTTGCCTCTGCCTCCCAAGTAGCTGGGATTACAGGTGCCCACCGCAACACCTGGCTGGTTTTTCTGTTTTTATTTATTTATTTATTTTTTGAGACAGAGGCTCACTACATTGCCCTCGGTAGAGTACCATGGCGTCACAGCTCACAGCAACCTCAAACTCTTGGGCTCAAGCAATTCTCTTGCCTCAACCTCCTAAGTGGCTGGGACTACAGGCATCAGCCACAATGCCTCACTATTTTTTGGTTGTAGTTGGCCTGGGCTGGATTCGAACCCACCAGCTCAGGTGTATGTGGCTGGCACTCTAGCTGCTGAGCTACAGGAGCTGAGCCAGTTTTTCTGTTTTTAGTAGAGACAGGGTCTCATTCTTGCTCCGGTTGGTGTCAAACTCCTGAGCTCAAGCAAGCCACCATCCTTACCCTCCTAGAATGGTAGGACTACAAGTGTGAGCCACTATGCCCAGCCCCTCTCCCAATTATCTTGAAAGCCTAAGAATATTTTCTACATCTTCCAATTGTCATATTGTTCCTCTTGAGGCTTCTACAAGTTCTTTACTATCCCCCTACACACAGAGGCCTATTTCTGTCCTTTTCTTATATTTACCCCATGGTTTATTTTCTTTCCCACCAGTGGGAAAGTCCATACCACCTCCTCTGTGGAACTCCAAGAATAAGGTATATCTAAGATGTACAAGGAGGGTGAACCTGCACCTGAAATTTAATAATTGTCTTGCATACTTGAAAAAGGTGCTTCTCACACCATGTGTTGTGGTACCCCCAAGTTCCCTGCTACATCTGCAAGGAAAATACTTGCTTTTAATGTAGCTGCTTGCTGCTTTATCCATGACTAATTCCAACATGGTTCCAGAAACTGGAAAACCAAAGCAGGAAAAAGAGCGTGATCCAGCACAATACAGAAGGCACACCCTATTAGGGAATTCATATATCTTGATGAGACATTATACTTAATTTCAAAATAATCACTGAGAAGAGAAAACTAAAGGAAATCATAGTCTATCTGAAACCCTGGCAATGGTGCCAGAGCCGAAACAAAAAAGCTGCGTCCTTTTGCAGTACATCTTGGACAGGACCAGAAATGGTCACATATATAAATAAGGGATGAGTGGACGTAGGTATGTATAGGGCCGGAGGAGGAAGTGGGGAAGGGAACTAATAAGTAGCAATTCTTCCATGCATTACAAAACCCTCTTTAACAGCCTTGTTTAAGATTTGCAATGAGGCTGGAGAAACATCATAAAATACCAATTACACAGAAAGAAATTTTGAAAAGCAGAGATAATGGAACATTTTCCTCTTTATAAACATCTTATTCTTCCCTGAAATCACAAACAGCTGCAGTATATTCTGGCTAATTACAACTGAATCATAAGAAACACAGCATGATAAGAACCCCAAGTGGTATCGGTAGGGAGCAAGTTGATTTTAAACCCTGAAGTTCTATGCAATTCGCATTTTATTCACACTTTGGATCATTATTTTTTAAAAGACTTAATTTTTTTTTTTTTTTGAGCGTCACAGCAAAATTAGGTGGAAGGTATAGAGGAGGGGGTGTCCAACCTGTGGCCTATGGGCCACATGCTGATTTTGTGAGGACTTTTTGCTTATCTGTTGTGTTGGATATCTCATAAAGTATGCACAGACCTTTTTCGCTAATAAGCATTGCTTAGTGTTTGTGTATTGAACGTGCGGCCCAAGATAATTCTTACTCTGGTGATATGCAGCTGAGAAAAGAAGGTTGGACACCCTGGTATAGAGGCTCCCAGTCTACCCCCTGCAAACATAGCCTCCTCCATTATCCATATCCTTCATCAGAATGGTGCAGTTGGTACACGTGATGACCATACACTGACATATCATGCTGAACCAGACTCCGTAGTTTACATCAAGCTTCCGTCTCAATGCTGTACATTCTGTGAGTTTGTTCAACTGTATAAATGACATGTCTGTCATTGCAGCATCATATAGAAAATTTTCACTGCCCTAAAAATCCTCCACACTCTGCCTATTCCTCTCTCTATGTTACAATTTTAGAGAAATAAAAAAAAAAAATAGAGAAATAAGACTAGTATTCATTTGGGTCATTTGCTGATATAATTAGATGTCTTCAGCACTATGGAAGATTTTTACAAATGGTAAAATATTATTAGTTAGTAATTCACACATGGTTTATTAAGAATTTATCATTAGTATATGCTGATGGAGTTTACCTTGGCATTATCAATAGAAAGGGAAAATAATTTTTAGAAAAGTATTTTTTTCCTTAATTAAATAAGAGCTCACTATTTTCAGGAAGTAATTTAGCAATGAAGACCCGTTCTTGTACAAGAAGCTGTAAAACTAGATAATTGGGAGGGTTCTTACAAATGAGGAAGAATATTGTATTAGGGTTTTCCAAAGATATAGAATGGGATGGGGGGAGAGGCAAGGGAAAGAGAAGAGGGGAGGGTGAGGGGAGAAGACAACTGGAGAGGGGAGGATGAGGGAAGAGTGGTTTTAAGGAATTGGCTTATGTGATTTCGGGAGCCAGTAAGTCCAAATTCCACAGGGAAGACTGACAGACTGAAAATCTAGGGAAAAGTTGAGTCCAAAGATAATTTGGCGAGAGAATTACTTCTTACTTGTGCATCCTCAGCCTTTTAGGTTAAGGCCTTCGACTGATTGGACAAGAATAATCTATACTCTAGTCTATGAATTAAATGTTAATTACATTACAAAAATACCTTCAAAGCAACATTAAGAATGGCAGTTGGCCAAAACAAAAACAAAAACAAAAACAAAAAAACAAGGGTACTGTGACCTAGACAAGTTGACACATAAAATAAATTATCATACATACCCAGAGGGATCAAAGAGATAACTTTACTTACTTAGTACATAAACTACAACTAAATTGTCAGATCTTCAATCTCTCCCTTCTTCTCACAAGTCTTATCTCTTAAATTGTGAATTTACAGGGGTCTCTAAGGCTCAGAGCCCAAGAAACCTTTCATCCTACTCTCCTTCCTCCGTTGAACCATCACCAAGTGTCTTGGGCTCCCTGTGAGCCCAATCTTGTGATATATGTGTAGAAATAATTTATAGTATATTACCATGAGTACATGTGTAGCCAAGAAGGGAACTACTAGAGTTAAAACCTGGAAAATAATCAAAGCCGTATGAGATTAAGAAGTAGATTAGGTCAGGCAAGCTCTAAAGACTAGTGGGGTAATCTGACAAAAAACAGTTTTATCCACCTTTAGATAGCCCTTAGGATCCAAGGGAAACTGTATTACCAAATGTGAAGAAAGTAGAGATCTCTGAAGCCACTTCATCCTTGTCATCTAAACAGACTCTGTTTTTTTACATGAATTTCAGTAGACTGCATCAAAGTACTTGCAAGTACTTAGAATTAACTATATTCCAATGTTTGCTGTTTCTATACACAGGGCACAATCTCCCCCTAAGATTCTGATAAATTATGGTCATTTTAGAAAGGTAATAAAATGTTATGAGACTGTGATATTTTAGCTACATTTCCAACAGGTAATTAAATTCCAGACCTGTGAATTTTTCAACTAGTCAATTAAAGTAATATTTCCTTTTCACCCTGAAACCAGTGTGTGTGTATGTGCTGGAGCCAGGTACTTATGAACAAACTATTACTTTTCACCCAGAGGACAAAAACCATCTGAGACAGAGAAAATGTACCATGACTGTATAATTTTAAATGCATTTATTAAATATCTATGGCCTGCGTTTTAAAGAGATTCTCTGAACTCATCTGAATCTTCTGATCTTCTTAGGTTTCTGTCTAGTTTCTATATACACTTTGCCTACATCTCAGCCTACATCCTTCCTATGGGTAGGATGGATGAGCTCACAGGTTCCAGACCTGAGCCAGACTAACTACCTTCACTGTTCAAATGAAGAGTAGGAGTTGCTTCCTCTCCAGATCTCTTGACACTACTCACTGCCATGTTCCATAAGCCATAACAATAAGGGTTGAGGTAGACTGTCTCTTACCAACATCACCACTTAGTACTATACCTGTTTTTATAAAACATAACCAAATGCGCTAGAGCCATAGATTTTTGTCTAATGGACTTTGTTGTCAGCATCAAAAAAGACCTTCCCCATTGCGTTTGTTGCTCTAGCAGATGGATCAAGGGCAGCTCTAGCATCTCAAGACCACCAGCTGCCTCAGACTCGCTAATTTTTTGTGCCTCTTTAAATAGTCCAAGGATAGAGTAAACATGCCCTAGTCACCTCCTGCACACCTAAGTCTTTTTTATGGCATGTCTCATGTGCAGTGTTTTAAACATTATTTTTATTATTAAAATTGTTGAACAGTAAAGTTAGAAGAATAGTGTGATGCATATATATCTACCACCCAACAACCTATATCCAACAATTAACATTTGCCATATTTGTTCCATCTATCTATCCATCTATCGATTGATTTTTCTTTCTTGCTTGTTGAACAATTTGAAAATAATTTTTGGTGATAGTATGTTACCTCCAAATGTTAATATTACAGTGTGTGTATGGAAAAAGAGCATTCTCTTATGTAACCATAATACTTTTCACACTTGGGAAAATTAATAATTTCTCAATCAAATGATGTCTGATCTCTGTATACATATCCAACTTACCAATCTATCTATCTAATTTTTACCCAAATTCCCTCATTGCAGCTTTTCAAACCAGGGATCAATCAAAGTTCACTTATTTCATAAGATTGTTTTCAATCACTTTATTATTTATTTATTTTTGTTTTAGCCTTTTAGAGACAGAGTTTCACTTTGTCACCCTTGGTAGGGTGCCGTGGCATCATAGCTCAAGCAGCCTCAGCCTCCCGAGTAGCTGGGACTGTAGGTGCCCACCAGAATGCCCAGCTATTTTTTGCAGTTTGGCTGGGGCCAGGTTTGAACCTGCCACCTATTTATTTGTTTTTTTGAGACACAGTCTTACTTTGTCATCCATGGTAGAGTGCTGTGGCATCATAGCTCAAAGCAACCTCAGACTCCTGGGCTTACATGATTCTCTTGCCTTAGCCTCCTGAGTAGCTGGGACAACAGGCACCTACCACAACGCCCGGCTATTTTTAGAGATGAGATTTCACTCTGGCTCAGGCTGGGCTCAAACCTGTGAGTTCAGGCAATCCACTGGCCTTCGTCTCCTAAGTGCTGAAGTTACAGGTGTGAGCCACTGAACTCAGCCATTTTTATCACTTTTGTTTCTTTTAGTTTAGAATAATCCACCAACATTCTTTTTCATGATAATGATTTTTGATGAGATTCTGACAATCGTCATCTAAAATATACCACATTCTATATTTGTCTAGTTGTTTTCTTTTTGTATTTGACTTGTTTCTTTATACTTTATACTTCTTATAGCCTGGAAATTAGGTCTGAAGTTTGGGTTACATCTAGGTTAGACATTTTGGCCAAAATGCAGCACTTCCTAAGTGATTCTGAGCACCTTTTATCTTATTAGGAGGTGCACTAAATTACTAACTTTTAGCACACTTATTACTATTCTCCCTTGGAAAGGTCTGTTTCCCCTTTGCACTTAGCAAGTAAACTGTGTAGTAAATGAACTTCTGAGATTGGCACCATGCATCCCCCAGTGACCTTTCACATGAGGGTTTATCATTCTTTTTATTTTTTTATTTATTTTTAGGTAAAGATGAAGATTCAGACAACCAAGTCACAATATTTGAACTTACTAGGTAAAGTCCCTCTTATAATTGTGTCCCACACCCAAAGGTGTGCCATACACCCCTACATTGTGCCCATTAAGTGGGATCACACCAATCTTCCTCCTCTCCCCAATTCTTCTTTCCCCCTCCCCACAATTTGAATTGAATTGAGTTTTTCTGCTTTGTGGGCATGAATCCGATTATCTACTGACTTCATGTTAGTATTGAGTACATTGAATACTTGCTTTTCCATTGCTGATACTTTTCTAAGAAGAATGAGTTTCACATTCATCCAAATTAATACAAAAGATGTAAAGTCTCCATCTTTTTTTATGGCTGGATAGTATTTCATGGTGTACGTATACCACAGCTTATTAACCCATTCCTGGGTTGATGGGCATTTAGGTTGTTTCCACATCATAGCAATTATAAATTGAGCTGCAATAAATAATCTAGTGCACACGTCTTTATGATAAAATAATACTTTGTTTTTTCTGGGTAGATGGTTAGCAGTGGGATTTCAGGATCAAACGGGAGGTCTAATTTGAATTCTTTGAATAGTCCACCAGCATTCTTTTTCATGATAATGATTTTTGATGAGATTCTGACAATTCCTCGTACGTCTTTCCAAAGAGGCTATATTAGTATACATCCCAACCAACAGTGTAAAAATGTCCCTCTCTCTCCATATCTTTGCTAGCATCTGAAACGTAGGGACTTTGTGATGTGGGCTAATCTTACTGGGGTTAGGTGATATCTCAGGATGGTTTTGATTTGCATTTCTCTGATTAGTGATGCTGAGTGTTTTTTTCATATGTTTGTTAGCCATTCATCTGTCTGTCTTCCTCAGAAAAGGTTGTGTTCATATCTCTTGCCAGTGGTAGATGGGATTGTTTGCTTTTTTGTTGATTAATTTGAGTTCTCTATAGATCCTAGTAATCAAGCCTTTGTCAGATTCATAACATGCAAATTATCTTTTCCCTTTCTGAATGTTGTCTATTTGCTTTAATTGTGTGTACTTAGCTGTGAAGAAGCTTTTCAGTTTAATTAAGTCCCATTTATTTATTTTTGTTGTAGTGTTGCCACTAAAGTCTGCTTCATAAAATATTTCTACAGGCCAGCATCCTCAAGAGTTTTCTCTATGCTTTCTTCTAGAATTTTTATTGTTTCATGACTTAGATATAAATCTTTTATCCATGTGGAGTCAATTTTTGTAAATGGTGAAATGTGCAGGCCTTGCTTCAGTCTTTTACATGTGGTTATCCAGTTCTCCCAGCACCATTTATTGAAAAGGGATAAAGTGGGATTCTTTTTCCCACTATATGATTTTATTTGGTTTATTAAAAATCAGATGGCAACTGGAGACTGGTTTCATCTTTTGGTTTTCTATTTAATTCCATATGTCTATGCCTCTATGTTTGTGCCAATTCCATGTTGTTTGGATCACTATGGAATTATAATATAACCTAAACTCTGGTAGAGTGATGCCTCTGGCTTTTTTTTTTTTTATTACAAATAATTTCCTTGGCTATACAAGGTTTTTCGGGTTACATATGAAATGAAAAACTATTATTTCCAGTTCTTCCAAATATGATGTTGGTATTTTAATGGAAATTGCATTGAATCTGTAGATCTGTAGTTTTCTTTGGGTTGTGTAGACATTTTAACAATGTTGATTACCAGCCAAGAGCATGACATGTTCTTCCTTTTGTTAATGTCTTCTGCTATTTGTTTTCTTAGGGTTTCATAATTATAGCGGTCATTTATTCTTAGGTATTTCATTTTCTTTGAAGCTACTGTGAAGGGAATTGTGTCTTTGATTAGCTTCTCACCTTGGGTGTTGGCTTATACAAAGGCTACTGACTTGTGGACATTGATTTTATACACTGAGCCATTACTGTATTTCTTGATAACTTCCAGGAGTCTTGAGGTTAAGTCTCTGGGGTTCTCTAACTGTAAGATCGTTTCATTGGCAAACGGCGAGAGTTTGACTTCCTAATCCCTGTTTGGATGCCCTTTATATCCTTCTCTTGCCTCTTTGCATTGGCTAGCACTTCTAGCTCGATGTTGAAAAGTAGTGGTGATAGAGGACATCCTTGTCTAGTTCTAGTTCTAGTTCTAAGTGGAAAAGCTTTCAGTTTTACTCCATTCAGTTTGATATCAGCTATGGGTTTGTAATAGGTGCCTTCAATCAGTTTAAGAAATGTGCCATCTATGCCTAAATTCTTAATTATTCTTGTTAGAAAAGGATGCTGAATTTTATCAAATGCTTTTTCTGCATCTATTGAGAGGATGATATAGTCAACTACATTTATGGATTTGCATATGTTAAACCAGCCTTGCATCCCTGAGATGGAGCCTACCTTACCATGATGTATAATTTTGTTAATGTACAGCTGTAATCTATTGGCTAAGTTTTTGTTGAGTATTTTTGCATTGATATTCATTAGTGAAATTGGTCTGTAGTTCTCCTTTTTAGTTGCGTCCTTTCCTATATTTGATATCAGGGTGATGTTTGCTTCATAGAATATGTTGAGGAAGGTTCCTTTCTTCTCAATGTTTTGGAATAGGTTCTGCAGGATAGGTACAAGCTCATCTTTGAAGGTTTGATAGAATGCTACTGTGAAACCATCTGGTTGGTCCAGGGATTTTTTTCTGTTGGAAGACTTTTTATTATGTCTTTGATCTGAGTGCTTGATGTTGGTCTCTTCAGGAGATCTATTTCTTCCTGGTTAAGTGTGATTACAGATATTGGTCCATTTCTTCCACATAGTTAAATTTCTGGGTATAGAGTTTCTTATACTAGTCAGAGATAATCTCTTATATCTCTTGGTGTTTGTTGTATTTCCACTTTTTTGTTTCTGACTAAGACTATTAGAGATTTTACTTTTCTGTTTCTAGTTTATCTGGCCTAAAGTTTATTGATTTGGTTTATCTTTTTGAAGAATCAACTTTTTTTTTTTTTTTTTTGATATAAAATCTCACTATGTCAGCCTTGGTAGAGTGCTGTGACATCACAGCTCACAGCAACCTCAAACTCTTGGGCTTAAGTAATTCTCTTGCCTCAGCCTCCCAAGTAGCTGGGACTACAGGTGCCTGCCTCAATGTCTGGCTGTTTTTGTTGTTGTTACAGTTGTCATTTTTGTTTAGCTGACGTGGCCTGGATTCGAATTTGCCACTTTAAGTGTATGTGACTGGTGCCATAACCACTGTGTTATGGGCAACCAACAAAAGAATCAATTTTTTGTTTCATTAATTTTCTGAATGATTCTTTTGTTTTCAATTTCATTAATCTCTGATTTAATGTTGGTTATTTCTTTTCTTCTGCTTGGTTGGGGATTAGATTGTTTTTACTGTTCCATTTCCTTAAGGTGATTCGTTAGGTTGTTATTGTGCTCTCTTTCTGTTTTTCAGATGTAAGCATCTAATAAATTTCCCTCTTAGTACTGCCTTTGCAGGATCCCACAGGTATTGGTAACTTGTTGCTTCATTGCTTGCTATGTTTGAAAATTTTAATATTTTCTCCTTTATCTCTTCCTTGACCCAAATGGCATTTAGTATGAGGTTGTTTACTTTCCATGCCTTTGTGTGGGGAAGAAAATTTTTGTTGGAGTTGAGTTCAACCTTTATTGCCTTGTGACCTGAGAAAATAGTAAGTTAAATTTCAATTCATTTAATTTTGTTGAGGTTTGGTTTGTATCTTAGGATATAATCTATTTAGGAGTATTTTCCAGAGGCTGATGAGAATCCTTAGCTTTGGGATTGCTGTGTTCTGTATATGTCTATTGGACCATTTGTTCTAGGTTCACATTTAAGTGCCTTGCATCTTTGTTTAGTTTCTGTTTAGAGGATTTGTCCAATTCAGCCAGAGGTGTGTTAAAGTCTTCAGTATTACGGTGTCATGTGATATCATAGTGTTCAGACCATGTCAGTTTCATAAATCTGGAAGCATTTATGTTTGGTGCATAAATATTTAGTATTGAAATGTCCTCTTGTTGTATTGTTCCCTTGACCAGTATGAAGTGACCATCTTTGTGTTTCTTAACTTTAGTTGCTTTAAATCCACTTGTATCTGAAATTAAGATCTCAACCCTACTTTCTTCTGTTTCATATTGGCCGGATACATTGTTTTCCAAACTTTTTTAAAGCTTAAAATAACACAAATTACCTTATAGTTATAGAGGTCAGAAATCTAAAATAGATCTCACTGGGTTGAAACTAGGTGATGGCAGGACTGCTCTTTTCTGGAAGCCCTAGAATAGAATCCATTTTTTTTTTTTTTGCCTTCTCCAACTATTAAAAGTTGCCTGTATTTTTTGACTCACGTCCACTCCTAAGAATAGAAGCACTCCAAATGCTACTTTTGTCCTACATCTCTTTCTCCACCTCTGTCTTCAATCTTTTAAAGATTCATGTGATTATGTTGGGCCAGTATGAATCCATAACTTACTTGCATTCTATAAAGAAACATTTTCCATGTAAGGTAAAATACTCTCAGATTTCAAGAATCAAGAAATAGACATTTTGGGAGAAGGTAATTATGAGTATTGTTTTGTCCTTCAAAGTTATGTGTCTTCCCTGGAGATAGTACATGGATGGCTTGTGCTTTTTTGTCCAATCAGCTGGACAGTGCCTCCTTAATAGGGAATTCAACCCATTAACATTTATTGAGAGAATCAATACGTGTGGTGGAATTCTTTCATCTTATTTTGTGAACATCCATTGCTTAATTTTATCCTTTGTGCCACTGTGGAAACTAGGTTTTGTCCTTTATTTTCTGGGTGTTTACTTTACTGGTGGTCCATTGTGATGTTCAATGAGGAGAATGGTCTAAGTATTTCCTATAAACCTGGTCATGTTGTGACAAATTTCCTCAGTGTTTACATATCAGTAAAAGATTTGATTTCTCCATCAATTTTAAAGCTTAGTTTAGCAGGGTACAGAATTCTGCCCTGAAAATTGTTTTGTTTAAGGTTAAAGGAAGATGACCATTTTCTTCTGGCTCGGAAATTTAAGTTGAGAAGTCTGCTGTCAACCTGACTTATCTTCCTCTGTAGGTCAATTGGCACTTACTCCTGGCTGCTTGCAGAATTTTCTTTTTCATCTTGACTTTAGTCATGTTCATTACAATGTGTCTTGGAGGTGCTTTATTTGTGTTGAGATGACTTGGGGTTTGATATTCCTCTAAAAGGAGTGTTTCTGAATCATTAAGAAAACTTGGGCAATTTTTAATTGTGATATTCTCCAGGACGACTTCCATTCCATTGGGATCTTCTTCCTCTTCAGAGATACCCATAGTTTATATGTTTGAATGTTTCATGAAGTCCCATAATTATCCCAGCAAATATTCTAATTTGTCTGTCTTCTTTTCTGTCTCTGTAACTGCCGGAGTTAGCTTAAGAGATTTATCCTATACTTCTGAGATTCTTTATTCTCCATGGTCTAATTTGTTATTGATATTTTCTGCTACATTTTTAAGTTCTCTGATTGACTCCTTCAATTCCTTAAGCCCTGCTGTATCTTTTCTATTCTCTTCATATCTTCCATCCATTTTTGGTTCAGTTTTTTTCACTTTCTCATTAATTTCCTTTATTGTTTTTACATACATACTTTAAATTCCCTTTCTGTCATTTCCATTAATTCTTTTTTTTTTTCCATTAATTCTTTATAGGTGAAATCCTCTGCAGTAGCTACCTCGTGATCCCTTGGGTATGGGGGGTATGTTGCTCTATTTTGGTTTTTCATGTTGCCAGAATTTTTTTTATTGGTTCCTCCTCATGAATGTTTTCTCCTTCATCATTTCCTTCCCCTACAGTTTCCTTCCCACTACCTCCTTCACTTTAAGTTACCTTATCTCAGCACTTAGGTGTTAACATAGCCTTTTGGTATAAGGCCAAAAAGAAGATAAGGGTAAAGAATGAGAAAGGGGAAAGAAAAACAGAAAGAGAAAAAAAAAAGTGGGTAAAAGACAAGGATTGGAGAAAAAGGAGAGAAGAAAGACAGAATGAGATAAAGAGAGCAATTGGAGAAATTGTGGTGTTTGGCAGGGTGTTTTGATGACCCCCAAAATCAAGGACTTTGAGGGGCTGGGCTGGGCAGGTCCCTCGAAGAGCCTACTGGAGCTCTTTACCAGTCTGGGCAAAAGCAATACCCCACCTCTGCCAAATATAGAAAAAAAATAGCAATATGTCACAGTGGGGACCTACCAATACCGTTTATCCAAAAGCCAAATCTAAAAGCACTCCCTAGACTATGAACTCATAGCCTCCTTGAACAAGACCAATTTCATGACCCATAGCCAGATCAATGCCATGACCTCTGAGCCCTTAGAGAAGAAAAAAATTAAAAAACAATTATATAAGGAAAAAAGGAATATCTTAGCCGTTGTATGAAACATTTATGTGGGAAAGATGAGAAAAGTGGAAAACTCTACCAAAAGTCAGAGAAAATAAGAGAAATTAAAAAGAAAGAAATAATAAAAGGGTCTGAAAAACGATAACAAAAATGAAGGAGCTCTTGCTAGTGAAGAAAGTAAAAATGAAAAAATATAACTACAACCAAACAATTAGAAAACAAAACAAACAACCACAACAACAGCAACAAGAAAGAAAAAAAAACTAAGAAAAAATGAGAACAGAAGCAATAAATTAAAAAATATATATATGTGTCTGCCTGGTGGTAGGTGGTACTGTGATTTTAGGAGATAAAGAATATACATACTGATTTTGCTATATAAAATGGGGGCCAGTCCTACTCTCTGGTTGTGGAGGATACTTGGTCCTATCTTCCTAACTTATTTGCCCTTAAACAGGGCCTGGTCAGTTCGTCAGCATTCAGTGCCCATGGGACTGGAATCCTAAAGGTCATACCAGATTTCTTAGGAGGCACATCAAACAGTGCCCCATGACTATAAAATTGCTTTGCTGGGAATGTGGAGGTCTCTCAGCTCACCCCGAGGATGGTTTCCCAAGCTTAGCAGGCCCACTAGAGCCTGCCATGCACTAGGAACCTGTAGACAATTCTTCTCACATAGTCATCCCACAATGGCAGAGCCCTATAGTAGCCAAGCCAATGGAAGATCCACCGCATCTGGTATTCAATCCTGACCAGTGAATGCTGTTCAAGTCTACTCATTTAAGCCTTCCAAGGCAGCTCCATCAATCAGCTCAGTTCAAAATTAAAAAATTGCACAACAGCCTGTTCCTGTCCCCAGTTGTGGGTAGAAGGGCTGGCCAGTAGGCCCCTGCCTGTGCTCCTAGAACTTGCCTCTGTCCTGGTTTTCCTCAGCTCCAGATCTCTTTGCTGGCTCCTGAAAGTCCTCCACTGCTTCACAATGCCCAAAGTGATGTCCCTAGGTAGGTTTCCTCAGCCAGAGGTGGTGGAGTTCTCCTTCCCCTGTCTCACCATGAGTGACTATTAAGAAGTTATCTGTAGTCTGCCATCTGGCTCCTATCCCAATATTATGCTTTTCTTTTGACAATTTTTGATGGGAACAAGTGTTTCATTGGGATTGCAAAATTATGATTTTCTAATAATATCTTTACTTCTACATTTACTGTCTGTTAACCTTTATAAAGAGCTTTTCCATAGTAAAATAGAGATGGGCAATGGCGTTTCCCAAAAAGGTAATATATTCATAATTGCTTTTCTTTAATTATCAACTTTTAAAGTAAACAGTGGTTCATTAGTTACCTTTGATAGTGGTACTCTGCACTCTCATGCTCTCTCTCTCACTCTCTTACTCTCTCTTCCTCAGCCACTGTGAAATTGTGTATTTTTATATATTTAATGCTTAAAAATTAATGACAGTGGGTAGTGCCAGAAAAAAGTATGTATATACATATACACACACATATATATATATACACACATAGATAAATATTTTACATGAAGATTTCTAATTAAATTTTAACACAAATTTTAAATTTTTATTGTATCTTTTCTATAATGAAAATCTTAGTTTCTAAGGAATGTATTTATTTTAAACTATTTTATAAAATAGATTCTGAGTTATAATGCCAGTATTTCTAATAATGACAGAACTATTCAGTGAAATTTAAGATTTATTTATTTATTTATTAAGCAAACAGGAAACAAAGTTTATTGAGGAAGAGAATGATAGGTTTACAGAATAAGAAGGTTTAGAAAGCAAGATATGTTCACTATCAACAGTAAATTGGGCTCCATTGTCATGGCAAGTAGACAAAGAGGTCAACATTTAATATTTATTTGAAACATTTGGAGATTTATTGGAATATCTTCCAAATTATAGTCATAAAAATATAATCAGAATATTATGTTAAGAGCCATTTGGAATGATTTCCCTCCCTGAGTTCTATTAATAATTTTAAATTGTTAGGCTTATTTATTTTGGTTTCGGTGTTAGGGTTTAGCCATTCTATTTTTATTTTTAAAAAATACATAATTCATTTCCATAATTCAAAAGTCAAACTTATATAAAAAGGTGTACTCAGAAAATTCTCGCATCCATCTGTCTCCTAATTTATTGCTCCCATTCATCTGCTATGTCACCATTTTTAAGAGGCTTCTTTTTGCAACACACACAAGCGCTTTCTCTCTCTCATTCCTGCATTTTACTTTTTCCACTTAACAATACAATCTGAATATTATTCTACACCAGTATATGAAAAAAGTCTTTATTTTGCTTAAGGTCTGCACAGAGTATTTCATTGGATAGTATGTGTTGTCACTTACCTCATCATGGCTATCGATGGACATGTGAATTACTTTTAGCCTTTTACACCAGTAAATAACCTTTTACATGTTATTTGAGAAGGGTCCCAGAATAAGGTTCCTAAGTCAAAGGAAAATATGAACATGATTTTGTTATTAATAAATTCTCCTTCAGAGAGGTGTGTACTCTCATCAGTAGCTTATAGCTCACAGACTTGTTTCAGATGTTTGAATGTGTGCCAACCTGAGAGGTAAGAAATTTATCAGCAAGATTTTAATTTGCATCATTTTTCTTACTATAAGTGAGTTTAAGCAACTTTTTATGTGCTCAATTGCATTTTGTCTCTCCTTTTATCAAATGTCCTGGTCTTTTGCCTAGGGTTTTGAACTTTTCCTTCACTATTTTAAGACCTTTTTATATATTAGAACAGATCACTAGTGCTGAAGTGGTGATGATATTGCCTTCCTCCTGACTCCTCTTTCCAGGGTTTTTGGCAATATCAGGAAGCACATTTGGTTGTCACAACTGGAAAAAAAGGTGTTACTGGCATCAACTATGTATGAGGAGTATCCAATCTTTTTCTTTTCTGCCTCACATTAGAAGAATAAGAATTGTCTTGGGCCAAACGTGTAATACACAAACACTAATGAAAGCTGATGAGCAAAAGAAAAGGTCCATGCATACTTGTTACACTACCCAATGCCACAGATAAGCAGAACAGTCCTCAAATAACCAGCACATCATACCCCTTGATTGCACTAATGTACTCAGCTATGATTCAACGATAAAAAAAAAAAAATCTGCATGTGACTCGGGAGCATATGTTGGACACCTCTCTTAAAGGCCAAAGATGGTGCTATACATTCTGCAATGCACAGAATAGCTCCCCACCAAAACAATTATCTATCCCCAAATATCAATAGTACAGAGGTTTAGAAACACTGGATTAGGCTTTTGTCTGTGATGCAAGTCAAAAATATTTCCTCCTGGTTTATCATTTGTCCTCTGATTTTGCTTATGGTAGATTTTTTTTTTTTTTTTTTTTTTGCCATTACTTTAGTTAGTTCAATTTCTCGATCTTTTCTATTTATTGCTTCTGTATTTTGAGTCATAGTTAGGAAGGCTCTCCCTACTCTTAGATTATAATAGAATTCACTGTGTTTTGTTATAGAATGTATGTGGGGTTTTTTTTTACATTTATGTAAAATTAATCTTGGACTTAATCTGTAGGTAATGTGCAAAGTAGAATTCAATTTTTTGTTATTTCCAAATATCTGTCAAGCTGTACCAATATCACTTCTTCTAAAGATCATCTTTCTTGCTAGTGATTTGAGATGCCAACTTTATCATATATCCAATTTCCATTTATACCTGAGTCTATTTCTAGACTTTCTATTTCTTTCATTGTCCTTCTGTCTATTCACAGGCAATACCAACACTGTTTTAATTATAGAGGCTTTACAATAGGGGGGACAGGAAGCAGAGGATTCCTTACACAGTTGATGAGAGAGTAGTGAAGCCACACAGGGGGCAAGGAGATGACTCAGACACTAACAAAAGCAGGAAGTCATTAGCATCCTTAGGGTGAGAGACAAAAGGAGATGGTGATATTATTGGCGCTGGGGCCAAGAAAACCAAGAGTATAAAGGGACCACAGAAAAGAGACAGTCACTAATAGAGAAGCTTCCCATGGCAAATAGAGCAGGAGGGAGAAACAGATACTCCAGGCTTCTCCATTCCTGACACTTTTCAGTCTCCCATAAGTGCATCTCATTGGCTGTTCATAGCCACCCAGAAACCAGCTGGCCAGGAAGCCTGGGGAAAACAGCCCACAGGATCAGCCCCCTGTAATACAAAGAAGGAGAAGAGCAAAGATGGCATCTTAGAGAAAATAGGTCCAGGCCCAGCAATTCTGATTTTCTTAAGTCTGAAGGCTATTTCTGTTGACTCATAAAGGATTTCGTTAAAAATTATTTACTTTTCTCTTATTGACTTTGTTATTGCCTTTTCTTAATATTTTACACAATTTTGTTGTTTCAGTGTGACCCTTGTCTTAAGCAATTTATTTTCCCCTTAATGATTAACACCCTGTGGAACATTTGTACTGTGTAGAACACCCCTCTCTATCACAAGAGGTGTGTAATGGAGACTATCACTTTTGTCTTGCTCTGGAAGTTCCTTCCTTGCAACTCCCCAATATCCAGACTCTGATCCACCAGGACTCAGGCCTGTCCTGAATATTTTGTCAGTTAGAATTGGATGTAGAATTACCCTTAGACCTAGGCAAGTGAAGTGTGAGCCTTGACCTAGGCCTAGGGCTTCAAAGACCCTGATGCAGGAGAAGCCTGGGTCCTTTGATCACCTCTGAGGTACTTGACAGCTCTCTCCACCTGGAACCATCCAAATTTTCCCCTAGAGCTCTGGGGCTCACATATTTTGGGGTTAGCCCAGAACCTCATGGCCAACCTTGATGGCAAGAGAGTAGCATGGTAAATAGATCCTTCCTCCTGCCCATCACAGCATTTTTGTATGTGACGGGGGAATCCCATGAAGTTGACCCACCAAAGAGTGCTGACATGCTTATGTGAGTCCATGTCATGCCACTTATAGGGTGAGTATCAGGGCTCTGACCCTTGTTTAACCTGTGACCCTGTGTGTTAACTGTCATGGGCCGGTTACAAGTCTCATACAAGTCTCCTCCAAAACACCAAGGCAAGGCTCCAGAGTCAACTTTGGTGGTCTCAAATGAATAGTTCTCCACTGCAGGTAAGTTGACTGCTGTCACCAGGGTGTGCTCTGGTTTAGGTCATGGTGGTTTTATTTGCCTCTCTTATTTGATCTGGAAGTTTTGTCAAATAAGGGTGAATGGATTCAGAGTTAGGTCATCTTTAATATCCTGTGGAAATTGAAACTCAAACGCAAATCCAAGTTTTATGGGGCTTGAAGCTTATACAGGGTGGCCATAAAGTTTGTGTGCACCTTAAAATAGTGTGCAATTTTAAGTTGCGTGTGAACTTTATGGGCACTCTGTAAAATTTTAGAACCCCTCTTTAAGGAAAAGAACATTATAGTACATGAGGTCAGACATTTAAGTTTGCAAACTCATCCTAGAAAAAGTGCTACATACCTCCTTGCTGAATTTCACGAGGGTCTCCTTCGAAGTACTCCCCTTGGGAAGCTGTGCACCAATGGCAGCACCTAGTCTACCCTTCAGTGCAATTTTGGAACTCTTATTCTGAAATGCCCATCAGAGCTGTTGTCGTATGACATGTGTGATGAAGTACAGGCTCTGTAAGGTGTGAGGGTGAATCAAGGGTCCTGAAGGGTAAGCTGTCATGGATTTCATAGTAACTCTGACTTTTTAAAAAAGGTTTCAATGCAAAATGTTGTATTTATGACTTCTAAATTGATCTCTTTTGGTGTCATGAAATTTATAAATCATAGCATTTTATCTATGATTTTGTTAAACTCACTGGTAAAGTAATGAACATATCAGTTGAAGAATTTACTAAATAGATTTTATTGAAATATTTATTACTAAGGGAAATAATATCTTTCTTCCTTTCCTTCCTAGTTTTAATTTTCTATTTAGGGTTTACTTTCCTATCCTATTACTGATCTTTTTTACTAAAAATGGAAATTGGGACATCTGTTAAACATTTATTTCCTAAGCATTTATTTACAGGCTAGGTAAAGGAAAATAATCTCTTATCTGCATTGACCATAAAGAGTTGTGGGGAAAAATCCACTTAATCTTTGCAAAATATTTAAGAGCATATTTGTAACAGCCTTCCAGGTTCTAATAATTTTCAAACATCATGGAGATGTATAATTTGAACCTAGTGGAAATTACAATTATTTAGTCTAAGGTCAACTTATTTTGGGTATGTATGTCACAATTCCCTTAATTAAGTAATCACATGCAAATAAAGTAACAAAGACATTTTAGAAGTTAATTATTTTCATACTTTTAGACCCCCTACTGGGATAAAAATGTATCTTTAAGAGGTTCTTGAACTCTTCAGAAGAGAAAATATTAAAATCAGCAGATAAATTGACTGATTCCATTAAGATATGTGACTATAAAACTTACACTGAAGTTTGGAAGATAACATTCACATTTGGAAATAAAGTTTCAAGAATTTCATAGCAGAAACTATCATAAACATGTGGTATAATATATGAAGGGAACATTGTCAAAAACTCAAGTTCTTGTTTAATTTCTGCTTTTAACTATGTAACTTTGGGTTTGATGTTTAGTATCTCTAAATCAGGCTTGCAACCTTAAAGGATATTTTCATTTCTTCCATTTATTAGGATACACTTTATCATGAAAGCATTTGAATTCTCATGTCATATTTCCTAATCGTTAGCCATGTCCCTTGGGGAAAGTATTTTATGTTTGTAAATCTCAGTTGCCTTATCTGTAAAGTTGGGAAAATGACAGAACCTACCTCATAGGATCTTTTTTTTTTATAAAGATTGAATGAGATGATATATATAAAGATAATGTACAAAAAAAGCCTCTAAGCAGAGAGAGTGGCAGATAATTTTAACTCATCCAATGTGGGCCTTTACTATAAAGTTGTATTGTGTCAACTTATTTCCTAGGTATAGGAAAAATAGCTAAGGTTACAGCTGTCATAAAATCCCCTCCACTTCTGAACACGCCAATAGCAATATGCTGCTTCATTCCACTGAGCTGTACAGTTTCCTCATTATGCTTTGGAATGTTATCTACGGTGAGGCTGATTATTAAGATTTTCTTCATGATTATTGCAGGCTCATAATATTTTTGGCAAATATCTAATTGCTATCTATCCTACATAGTATATGAATGTATATGCATTGCTTCACCTTTTTTTCTGGCATTTGGAATTTACATAGATGCTTTTATGTATATTTTGTCTTGTTTTCATGTATTATTTCATCTTGTTGATTACTTATGTGAATTTAAAATAAATGTGATGAAAAAATATGAAACAGTTTAAAGCTGATTTTTCTTTCGAAATTACACATAATTGAATGTTCAGCATTTCTCTCTCCTCTTTGTGCTCTGTTACAAAGCATAAAAAGTTGACTGGTTATCCCAGTGATTATGTAGATTATTTAGTAGTTCTAATAATAAATTTCAACCAATTAATTAGGAAACTCCATGTAGATATTCAAATTTGGCCAGTCGGGCAGACAAAGTTCAGTAAATCATATTAAAGCTGATTTATTAACCGAATTATATTGACAATAGTGCTAAATGATTGACACCAAACTTTTCACCTGTTTATTAATTCTGAGAAATAACTTCAGAGACACATTATTAACTTCCCCACAAATATACCTTTCCTTCCTTTCTTTTCTATGTTTTATTTTAGCTGAAACAGTATAATACTAGGCATCAAGGAAGGAACAAAAGCCCCTGATGATAGGCGTTACTTAACGAAGTGTTGGGAATGAGACCTCAGAAATAGTTTCTCTTTATTTTCAGTTTAATAAAAAATACACCTATTCTTGTGATGCTCACTTGGAAGAATGGTCTCCAGTCTGGGTGATGGGCACACTTACAACTTTGACTCAAACTGTACAAAACTATTTTGTGTAACAAAAACATTTTTACTTCTGTAATATTCTGAAATTTTAAAAAAGTACAATTAGTACTTAATTAGTCAATTTTTTCTATAACAACAAACCAGAAAGTCTTAATGGCTGATAACAGCAGTGATTTATGTCTTGCTCACAGGTTTGCAAGTGGACCCGGCCAGGTTCATTTGGACATGGGTCAGTTGTTTTACTCTGTGTGTCTTTCACTCAAAGATCCAGGTACAAGAAAAACACCTTTGGGGGCATAATTAGGGTACAGACCATAATATTAGGAGAGGGGGGAGAAGCACATAGTACTACTGAAGCCTCTCCTGGGATTGGCATGTTGTTCCTTTCACAACATTCCATAGATCAAAGCAAAGTCCTAGGCAAGGGATTATACTTTGTCCACAGGGAAGCTATGCTGAAGTAGGAGATGAATAACCAAGAAAAAAATGATGCAATCTCCTATAATATATTATTTAGTGTAAGACATTTGGCCTTCAGAAACCCCCAGATTTGCATTCAGATTATTAGATCTCTGTATGTGCCAGGTGGAATCATAGAATTTTAGCATATTACAAGTAGCAGGAACTTTGAATGGCCTGTAATTCTGTTGCTTCATTTTACAGATAAAATAGTGTGACCTAAAGACTGTGACTCTTGCCCATGGTTAGATCCTGTGGGTGACAAAGATGGATGTGAAACCAGGAATGACTGTGTTGTGTTGCCAGTTGGTTATTTAGTCTAGACTAGGTATTCTCTGAGAAGTGAAAAAGAGTGAAAATTTCAATTCAGAGTAGAAAAGCTAAGAGTTTACCCACATTTCTTGCTGAGGAATATTTAACAACTCAATTGCAGTTCTGCTAAAACTAATTGACCATTGAACTGGATTCTGCACCAAGCCCTACATGTCAAAATGTACTGAAACATTGATATGTTATCAAAACCACTGAATGAATAGAAAAATAAGAAGTATAAGTGATATTTGTAGGGCAATCAAAGTATATAAAATAAACAAAAATAATTAAAAGTAGTTCACCCTAAGATTAACAGTATACTGTCCCAAATAAATACATAAAAATTGAAATCTGTTAAATGTTGACTGACACTTATGAAAAACTAATTTTCTTTGGGAATATTTGCCAGAATGATTAAAGCCATGATGTTGGGATCTCTCCATTAAAGGGGAATGCAAATAATTTTCAAAGAGATTATAAAATTGATTATATAGAAGGAAATAATTCATTCAAAAACCTTTTTATCCCTTTTTTACAATAACATACCATTTTCATAAACCTCAGTATTCCTATAGAAAGAATAATTGCATCATTTTTGATAGCCTTAAATTTTTATATTCTTGGCAGACTTGACTGCAAATATTTTTTCAGTCTTTTAACAAGTCCTTATCTGTGGTTTCCTGCAAGTCACATAGGGAAGCAATAAACCCCAGGGAATAATGAGTGTGAGACTGTCTGCAGAGCAACACTTTGAGTGAGGTACAAAGAGAAGAGAAAAAGAAGAAAAAAGGAAATAACATGTATATTAAGAATAAATACCAGAAATAGAACGAGTAGATTAATTCTTTCAGGTGCCCAAATCATAGAGAATATCATGTATCAAGTTGGGTAATGAAGGGATATTTCATCCTTAGCCTCCTGAACAAATGAGAAACTGGATTATCAAAACAACTTGAATGGATGAATGGATGAAATATATTGAAGCGAACTTTAGAAAAGAACAGAATAGAGAGATGGATAACTTTGTCATTTCACCAATGTCCTGATATTTTTGAATGGCTAATCCCTCTTCATACCTCACACCCTTTAGATTTTGGTTTTCATTTCATTTTCTGCGGCAAGCTTTCATTCTCCCCCAAATCTGGACCAGTGGCTATTCATAACATACTCAGTGTGCCCTAGGACAACCTATCCATAATCAAACTGTCTGCTTGTTTGTCTAGTTCAGTGGTTCTCAACCTTCCTAATGCCATGGCCCTTTAATACAGTTCCTGTGGGTCGCAACCCACAGCTTGAGACCACTGGTCTAGTTCTACTTTATATTCTTTTAGCTCCATAAAGAAAGGGACTGTGCCCATTTTATCTGCTGCCATATTCATGGTTTCTGAAACAATTCCTAGCTATGAATAAGATATCCCAAAATATTTGTTGATTGAATCAAGTGTGGTTGAGTAGAACTGTGTGTATGTGTGTGCGCGAGCGCATGTGTGTGCATGCTTGGTCAGAGACTTTCCCTACAAGATGTTGGAATGTATTAAGCCTACCAAATTAAAAACCCTTTATATTTAGTAGGGTGTGTGTTCTCCATAATGCAAATAATTTTCAAAGATAATATAAAATTGATTATATATAAGGAAATGATTCATTCAAAAACCCCTTTCATCTCTTTTTTAACAATAATATACCATTTTCATAAACCTTAATTCTATTAAGTTGCATGTAACTTAAAAGAATGCAAAGACCCTACTAAACATAAAGGGTTTTTAGAAATCCATGTAACTTAATAGAAGGCAAAGACCCTCCTAAAGTTAAAGGCATAATAAATTTGACTTATTACCGTAAAAACTGTGATACTAGTAAGATGTAGAAATCAATAGACCTTAATAGAATTTAAAACAGTTCTATACCAATTGTGGGGAGTCAGGGACTGACCCCACTGATGTTTCCTTTTATAAGTTCAGTTGTTCCACAGAAACAAATATGTAGGAAAAAGCATCTGTAGAGGCAGTCTATGACCCCCTGCCATTGGTATGTGATTGTTTTAAAGACAACTAAATATAAAAACATATTTTATAAAGAAACTATCAATATGCCAATGGTAGAATAAAGTTTTATATAAACATTGTTAAGAAGAATCACTATTTTGAGGGCATAAAATAAATTCCATTGATCAAATAATTATTCAAAGTAACATTGAGTGAAGTATGGATGAAGCATTTACATGGAAAAGAATTTCTAGCAGTAAAAATGTGAAGTTAGGCTGAGCACAGTAACTCATGCCTATAATCCCAGCACTCTGACAGGCTGGGCAGGAGGATCACTCATCTCTACTAATAACAGAAAAATTAGCCTGGCATAATATTGACTGCCTGTAGTTCCCGTTTCTCGGGGTGGCTGAGGCTGGAAGATCACTTGAACCCAAGAGTTTGAGGTTGCTATGAACTAGGCTGACTCTAGCCTGAGGCAACAAAGTAAGACTCTGTCTCAAAAAAAAATCAGACAGAAAAGAATTAGTAAGATAGACTAAAGAAGATCACCTAAATGTCACAAAGCAGTGTATAAAAATTAAGAAGTAAATATTAAACTATATTAAAAAAGTAGCAAATGGTTTCTATCTTAATTAAAGTTCTTAAAAATCAGTAAGAAAGGGCAACACCTGTAGCTCAATCAGAAAGGGCGCTGGCCACATACATCGAGGGTGGCAGGTTCGAACCCAGCCTGGGCCTGCTAAGCAACAATGACAACTGCAACCAAAAAAAAAAAAAAAAAGCTGGGTGTTGTGGAGGGGCCTGAGGTCGCAGCTACTTGGGAATCTGAGGCAAGAGAATCACTTAAGCCCAAGAGTTGGAGGTTGCTGTGAGCTATGATGCCATGGCACTCTACTGAGAGCAACAAAGTGAGACTCTCAGAAAAAAAAAAAAAATCAGTAAGAAAGGGCGGTGCCTGTGGCTCAAAGGAGTAGGGTGTGGTCCCCAGATACTGGAAGTGGTGGGTTCAAACCTGGCCCTTGCCCTGGCCAAAAACAGCAAAAAAAAAAAAATAGAATTCAAAAATTAGTAAGAAAAATACATGTCAGTACAAAACTAGGAAATAAAATAGGCAATTTGAAGAATATAGTCACTGGGGCAAAACATGTCCCAGCTCACCTATAATTAAATAAATATTAATTGAAGCAATAATATAATGTAATATATTTTTAAGAATTAGAAAAATAATTTAATTGTTCTACTACTGATAAGAGTAGGCTAAGAAGGGCATTCATGTCAGGTCCTGTGATTGGAATATAAATTGATACATTTCTGGAATGTAATTTAGCAAGTATCAAGATCCTTAAAAAATATTCATACGCTTTTAACCAGTAATTCCACTTATTGGAATTCATCCTATCATAATCAATGGTATGGTTTATATAGAGAGGGTTTTTACATTTAGTATACTAAGTAAATATTACATTCCAACTATGGATGAGACACTATGTTAGCTGTTACAGATATAAACAAAATGATTACCACATTTGTATCTCAGAGAAACATACAGACACAAAAACAGATGATAAGTTTAATAGCTAGTATTTAAATTGCTTACATTTTTAGCCACTATCATAGGTGTTTTCCTCATATTAAACTTATTTTATTGTCCCAACAATCAGGTGAAGTAGTTTCTATAATCTTATTGAAGACTGAGAAGTTAAGCGATTTTTCTAAAGATCACTTAGGTCATGAGAAGATAGAATTTAAAACCAGGCGCGTGGTTCCATTTATACTGTTAAACACAATGCAGAGATGGATATAATTCAGAATGCATCATTAGAAATACTAAAATGTCTGGTAACAGAAAAATGTAAGAAAATTAAACTGTATTTAAACACTAGAATTTTATTCAGCCAAGAAAAGAAAAACCTGACACTTTCCAGAAACTTTTAGTGACATGGAACATATTTATAATACAATGTCAAATAAATAGAGCTGAATTAAAATCAGCATTCATAAGATGAACTCAATTTTATTATTAAAAAGTATGATACCGGGAGAGAAACGGAGAGAGCTTTTCTCTCCCTACTTGAGTTCTCTCTCTCTACCAGGAGCTTTAGTGTTTTCTGTCTTCTTTTCTGTAAATAAATTCCGTCTTACCACTGGGGGAAAAAAAAAGAAAATGCCATGAAGGCTATGTTAAACAGTTTGATGAAAACATCTCAGATTGTATATGAAACCAGCACATTGTACCCCTTGATTGCACTAATGTACGCAGCTGTGATTTAATTTAAAAAAGTATGATAAATATGCATGCTAAACATCCTTATGTATACATAAATGCCCTTATGTATGCATATTCATTTAACATTTGTTTTCTTCACTAGGTTCTGAGTTGATGAGGAGTTATGTGGCTGTTTACCGTTGTACACCTAATGGTCACCATTGTGCCTCAACATCATAGACACTAATTAAGCTGTAATTGTGAATGAATAGCACACAAAAATAAAAAGACTAGAAGCATATACATTAAAATGCCAACATTAGTTTTCTCTAAGTTCTGGAATTGTGGGTTATCTTAATTTTCTGCCCTTTTTTTTTTTTTCCCGGTGTTTCCAAAATGCTCTCCAGTGAACAAGGATAGATTAAACCAACTTAGGTTTTTAAAGAGTAAAGCAGGTTCTAAAGGCAACGATTTTAAACAGAATTAACCACCATCTGTCTTTGGTAGTTGAGGCGTCAATCTGCTGGAAGACAGGAAATGCAACCAGATGATC
>CAUYRH010000740.1:0-34471 GCA_963574655.1 Perodicticus potto
ACATAATATCTGCCTGGCTCAACTATGATTCTCACTCCAGAGTCTGATGGAAAGTACTTGTCCAATGCTGGGTTGATTATACCAGTGATCTCTTTAAATTTAAGCTTCACATACTCAGATTCAGGAAAGCCACCACCAATATCAAGCAGGTACATGCTGAAACCAACCTCAGCTCTCACGTCAAAGAGATAGCAGGCATCAGAGATTGCCTGCACAAGGTCTCAGGATCAGTACAGCCACTTCCTACATGGAAGCTGACACCAATGACATCAATATTTAGCTCTTTTACCTGTTCTAAAAGAAGTCTGCTGGTTTTGAGCGTGGCACCAAATTTAACACTGAGTCCACAAACTGCTTTGGAATCATCAGTGGCAATCCACAAAACCAACTTGGCCTCTGGATGTGCTCTGGCAACTTTCATCAACTCAATTTTGCTGTCAAAAGTCATCATCTGGACCCCATTATTGGCAGTGTACTTAATTTAAGACACTTATTTACAAGGATTTGCATAGATAATCCTCTCTGGAGGCACCCCGAGACTTTGCACCAATTGTATTTTAGTCTTGCTAGCACAGTCAAATCCTGTCCCAATGGCAGCGAGGATCTTCACAATGGCTCTACTGCCATTACATTTGACTGCATAAAAGGGAGTGACACGAGGAAGAGCTGTTAGCCATCTTTGGTGTTTCTTCAGAACATCTCCCAGGTCTGATACATAGAAGGCATCCTTATCATCAGAAGAGGAAACTTCATTGATTTTTTGGTCCAGAATGTCCTTGGCAGTAAGACCTTCATCAAGCAAATGGCTGTCAAACTCTTGATTACTAATGTTGTTCATGGTTTCTTGATGTTTCTTTGAAAAACTAAAAGATGGAATTTAAAGAAATACTTTCAGCTTCTCACAAAGGCACTTCTCCAGGAATTCTGAATCCCACTGCATGTGTCCTCTGAGCAACAGTGGAAATGTTCTTAGAGCATCCAGGAGCCTCAGGCCAGCCCCATGGAGAAGCCGGAAAGCCGCCGTCGGTGTGGAGCCGGAGCCAGAGCCGCAGGAGCGCTCCACCGCCCCTGCCGCACCCATCAGCACCTGGCTCCCACCTGCCAGAGATGCCAGCCCAAGGTGGCGCCAGAGCAGCTGGCAGAGGGGCCGCTGGGGCTGCAACTTCAGGAACTGACCTCCACATTTTCAATGTCAATAGAAAATGGGTTATGGAAAAGCTGTATGTCCTTTTCATGGAGATGAAGCTCTTTGAATCTAAATTGGAACTCCTTTTGCAACTTTTCTGGTGAATCCATACGTTTTGTTTGGGAATGCAACCAATGGTTTTTCTGCTAACAGATTTTGCGGCCTGGGATGAGTCTACTGCTAAACAGGACAGGCAGTGGAGGCAAAAACAACCCGGCAGGCTGGATTAAAGTCCTTGGCGGGCCGCATGTGACCCGCAGGCCGTAGTTTGAGGACCCCTGCTCTAGATATTAATCTTTTAATTTGGTTTGCAAATATTTTTTCCCATTCTGTACATTACCCTTTTTACTTTCTTGACAGTATCCACAAAAGTTTCTTAATTTTGATGAAGTCTAATTTTATCTGAATTTTTGTTTTGTTACCTATGCTTTTGGTGTCATAGCCAAGAACTCATTGTCAAATTCAAGTTCATAAAACTTACCTCTATATTTTTAACTCTTATAGTAAGGTAAGTTAAATTTTGTAAACTGTGTAGGCAAGATCTAACTTCACTTTTTTTATATGTGGTTATGTAGTTTTCCTAGCACCATTTGTTGAAAAGAATCTTCTTTTTTTTTTTTTTTTGAGACAGCGTCTCAATATGTCACCCTCTGTAGAGTGCTGTGCCATCACAGCTCACAGCAACCTCAAACTCTTGGGCTTAAGCGATTCCTTTGCCTCAACCTCCCAAGTAGCTGGGACTACAGGCGCCTGCCATGACACCCGGCTATTTTTTGGTTGTAGTTGTCATTGTTGTTTGGTAGGCCTGGGCTGGATTTGAACCTGCCAGCTCTGGTGTATGTGGCTGGCCCCCTAGGCACTGAACTATAGGCACCGAACCAAAAAGAATCTTCTTTTGATCCTGCATCATCTTACTAGATGCAGTAAGAGCATTTGAGGGCTAGGCCTGATGGCTCATGCCTATAGTCTGAGCACTTTTGGGGATTCATGGTGGGAGGATCACTTGCCAAATGGACAATACCAAACAAATGTTCCAGACCTTATCTCTACTAAATACAGAAAGATTTGTTCGAGATCAGTTGATTGTATGTATATGTGTGGATTTATTTCCAGCCTGTCTTTTTTAGTCCAGTGGTCTATATATTTATGCCAGTACCATACTGTTTTGATTATGTTGACTTTGTAAAATGTAAATGTCATCAAGTATGATACCTCTAGCTTTGTTCTTTTCTCTTAAGATTTTTTTTGACTACTTAGGGTCCTCTGTGGTTCCATATGAATTTTAAAGTCTCTTTTCTTTCTGTTTTTATAAGGAATGTCATTGGAATTTGATAGGAATTGCATTCTAAATGTTTCTTAAAACAGCCTTAGAACCATCAGGTCTTGGACTTTTCTTTGAATGGAGACTTTTCATTACTGATTCAGTCTTCTTACTAGTTATTAGTCTATTCATAGTTTCTATTTCTTTATGATTCAGTCTTGGTAATTTGTATATTTCCAAGAAATTATCAATTTCTTCTAGGTTATCCAGTTTGTTGGCATATAATTATTCAAAGTAATCTTTTATAATTCTTTTTATTACTCAGTTATTATGTCTAGTCTTTCATTTCTGATTTTGTTTGTCTCTTTTTCTCAGTCTAGGTAAAAGTTTATCATTTTGTTGATCTTTTCAAAAAAAATCAATTCTTAGTTTTTTTCTTTTTTTATTAAATCATAGCTGTGCACATTAATGCAATCATGGGGTACAATGTGCTGGTTTTATATACAATTTGAAATGTTTTCATCAAATTGGTTAACATAGCCTTCACAGCATTTTCTTAGTTATTGTATTAAGACATTTATATTCTACACCTAGTAAATTTCACATGTACCCTTGTAAAATGCACTGTAGGTGTGGTCCCACCAATTACTCTCCCTCTATCTATCCTCCCCTCCCTCTCAAATTGTTTTGTTTTTTTTTTTTTTGTAGAGACAGAGTCTCACTTTATCATCCTCAGTAGAATGCCGTGGCATCACACAGCTCATAGCAACCTCCAGCTCCTGGGCTTAGGCAATTCTCTTCCCTCAGCCTCCCAAGTAGCTGGGATTATAGGCACCTGCCACAACGCCCAGCTATTTTTTTGTTGCAGCTCAGCCAGAGCTGGGTTTGAACCCGCCACCCTTGGTATCTGGGGCCGGTGCCCTACTCACTGAACCACAGGTGCCGCCAAATTGTTTTTGTTTTTTTTTTAATTTGTTATTCTGTTCCCTAGTTCATTTGTTTTTGCTCTAATCTTTATTTTTTCTTTCTGCTGACTTTTAGTTTTTTTTGGTTTTTTTTTCTAATTCCTTGAAGTAGAATTGGGTTATTTAAGATTTTTTTAATGTAGGCATTTATAAATTTTCCTCTTAGTACTGTTTTTGATGCATCCCTTACTTTTGGCATGTTGTGTTTTGTTTTCATTGATCTCTAGATAATTTTGTAACTTACCTTTTGATTTCTTCTTTGATCCATTCATTGGTTGTTCAGAAGTATATTGTTTTAGTTTTCACATTTGTGTGTTTTGTGGTTTTCTTTTTGCTATTTAATTTTGGTTTCATTGTGTTCTGGTTGAGATGGTATTGATTTAAATATTCTTAAATTTGTTATGACTTTGTGACATTAACAATAAAGTTTATTTATTTATTTGTTTGTTTTATTTATTTATTTAAAGACAGAGTCTCACTCTGTTGCCCAGGCCGGAGTGCTGTGGCATGAGCCTAGTTCACAGCAACCTCTAAGTCCTGAGTTTAAGCAATCCTCCAGCCTTAGCCTCCTGATAGCTGAGACTATAGATACCTATCCAGCTAAATTTTTTATTTTTAATAGAGATGGGGTCTCACTCTTGCTCAAGCTGGTCTTGAATTCCTGAGCTCAAGTGATCCTCCTGCCTTGGTCTCCCAAAGTGCTAGTTTGTTTGCAGGTGTGAGCCCTTCACCCTACCAACCATAAAATTTTAAAGCTCTAATACAAACAGAAAAATGTAGCCTGCTTTTGGTGTGTCTTAGCTTTCTCCTTTTATTCTCTCCTATTCTCTGAATTATAATCTTATACATTTTTATTATTATATGCTAACAATTTTGTTTAAAAATTCAATAGACTCTACTAACTTTTTTTTTTATTTAATGTCACCCTCAGTAGAATGCCATGATGTCACAGCTCACAGCAACCTCTAACTCTCGGGCTTAAGTGATTCTCTTGCCTCAGCCTCCCAAGTAGCTGGGACTACAGGCGCCTACCACAACGACCGGCTATTTTTTTTGTTGCCGTTGTCATTGTTGTTCAACTGGCCCAGGCTGAGTTCGAACCTGCCAGCCTCCACGTAAGTGGCTGGTACTGTAACCACTGTGCTATGGGCACCAAGCAGAATCAACTAACTTCTGAGTCAAAAGTTAACTCAGATATCAATGAGTTCAACAGTATTATTTTGTAGACAAGTTTTTTTTAAAGATATGGTAATATTATATAACAATTTATTTTATATTTTTAGTACAAGTTTTCTTATGGGATTAGTATTACATATTTTGCATTTTTATTACAATATTCAATATTTTTAATGAATCTGTGGCCATTTTATTGTGCATAAATTTCTCAAGCTCTAAGAAACTGAAAAATTATCAGTAATCAGAATGTCTTTTTCCTCATCCCTTCTAACAAATTTGAAATAATTGCACACATCATACATGCTTTTAAAAATTATAAATCTCATTTAACTCTGATAATCTGAATTGTTTTCTATATAATTGGGAAAAATTACCTTTTAGATTTCTTTCGGGGAAATTTTGTACGTTTTACCAATTGTTTGCTTCTCCGACTTTTCATTTCAGCAGTCCTCAACCTTGTGGATCATGACCCATTTGTTCCATTTGTAACAATGTGGCAATTAGGAAGGTGGAGAACCGCTTGTTTTAAATAGATTTCTTCTAACCTAGTTGTGGAATGTATTTTGGAATCATCAGCACAGTGGTCTTACTCAAGTAGTGTAGGAGGTTTTTCTCGATATCTTGAACCTTTGTAACTTTCAGTATTGAAAGTTACTGTCTCAGCATAACGGAATCAGAAGAAAAACTGTATATCATTGGATTAATTCCATTAGGTATCGACAATTATGCAAATTAATGACATGTCATCTGGTTTTATATCCTCTTGATATTTTTATCCTTTTCTAATCTGATTATTCAGTAGAGAAATTTAAGTTATTTAATAAGTTATTCTGAACATTATTAACTCTAGCAAGCTTTTTCTTTTAAGACCCAATGCAACTATTCCATACACACTGTTGCTCTGAATATTGTCATCAGAGGGTTTTAAAAAAATATTTTCTATGTACTTGTGCAAGACTTTGATTCAGAAACAGTACATGTTCAAAAAGCAGAGTCTGATAGCTAGTCTTTTAGATTGATAGCCGTATGTTTTTATGTAATAATATGGTATTATAGGGAATTTTGATTTTTATTGATCAGGGATACTTGATCACTGTAATAGCAATCAAATTTTTTTTTTTTTTTTGAGACAGAGCCTCAAGCTGTCACCATGGATAGAGTGCTGTGGCACCACAGCTCACAGCAACCTCCAACTCCTGGGCAAGAGTCTCTTGCCTCTGCCTCCCAAGTAGCTGGGATTATAGGTGCCTGCCACTACGCCTGGCCATTTTTTGATTGCAGCAGTCATTGTTGTTTGGCGGGCCTGGGCTGGATTCGAACCCGCCAGCTCAGGTGTACGTGGCTGGCGCCTTAGCCTGTTGAGCCACAGGAGCCAAGCCCAAATATTTTATTAGAGATTTAAAATTTGCTTTATGATCTTAAGAAGTTTATTTCTAAAAATAGGTAAGAGTAAAACTGAGGAAATTAACAATCTTGTAAAAATTTCTAGAGAATTTTGGGTGGTTTCTTATAATAACTGGTCCATATTACATAGAATTCATGATATGAAACAAGTGGGTAAACAATTCAACTTAAATCATAATCTCTGCTTCTGGCTTTTGCATTTTTAATTTATTTAGCTCTTTATTATTAACTGCTACTTTCTTTGCATTTGCTTCTTGGAAAGCAAATACTTAATTGTTTTATTGTCACATTTTAAAACAAATATATTTTAAGCCATTAAGTGTATTTCTAAGAATTGCCATTGCTGCGTGCTACATGATTTGAAATGTGTATTTTTCTTATCATTCATATCTAAAGAGTTCATGAATTCTACTGTGTTTTTCTATTTAACTCACATGTTTTTAAGAATGTCAGTTTCTGTGTTGGGCTTATTTGATTTTTTCAGACTTACATTAATGACTTTTAATCTAATATGGCATAACTTTCTACTTGTTGGCTGAGTCTGTTTATTGTTTTATTTGATTTAGATTATTAATGACAATCAGATTTTCAAGTAATGGGTCCGTGTTCCTATATACTTACTCAAATGAACTTAATCTTTATTTAAGGACTCATTAGTTAAGTATATTAAACAATTTCACCTTAGAGTTTAAAGAGAGAACTTAAATGTATTGACCTTGGCCAAAGTCAATTTTTTTTTTTGCTTTTGAAATTGCTAAGTTAATAGTAGTAGCAGCAGGGTGGCGCCTCTGGCTCAGTGAGTAGGGTGCTGGCCCCATATGCCAGAGGTGGTGGGTTCAAACCCAGTCCTGGCCAAAAACTGCAAAAAAAAAAAAAAAAAAAAATAGTAGTAGCAGCAGTAGTGTTAGTGGTAATAGTAATGGCAACAGTAGCAGCAGCTAATATTTATTGAGCTCTTACTATGTGCCACCATCATTCAGACCTCTCTAAGTCTGTTATTAAATTTAACCTACCACAACACCCAGTTATTTTTTGCTACAGTTGCCACTGCTGTTTTAGCTGGCCGGGGCCAGGTTTGAATCCACCACCCTTGGTATATGGGGCCAGCGCCCTGCCCACTGAGCCACAGGCACTGCCCGAGCCCAGGAGTTTAAAACCAGCTTGGGCAAGATAACAAGACACCACCTCAGAAATAAATAAATAAATACATAGCAATGTCCAACTGTTCAGGGAACAGAAAAGCAAGATAGCTAAACCCTTAATAGAAAGATAAAATTTCGGGCGGTGCCTGTGGCTCAGTGAATAGGGGGCCGGCCCCATATATATATACCAAGGGTGGCAGGTTCAAACCCTGCCCCAGCCAAATTGCAATAAAAAAATAGCTGGGCATTGTGGTGTGCACCTATAGTCCCAGCTACTTTGGAGAGTGAGGCAAGAGAATTGCCTAAGCCCAAGAGCTGGAGGTTGCTGTGAGCTGTGACATTATAGCACTCTACTGAGGGCGACAAAGTGAGACTATCTCAAAAAGAAAAGAAAAGAAAAGCGTTCTTTAAAAATGCAATTTCAATTTAAGTTGTTTTTAATTGAAATTTACAGTGCCCCTGAGCAAAATATCTCTACTCAAATGCAACTATAAAATATTAACAAGAATAGATTCTTACCAGGCAGAGGAGTTTAAAATGTCATCCACATTTTTGAAGTAAGCGTATGTGTCTTCTTTTTTGGGAGATAATCCCAGCCAATAGTCATATAATTCCTGGGATTTTATAAAGTCCTAAAGGAAATAGAAATGGTCTGTTTATAAATTGTTTCCTATTTTTGTATCTTTCATTGCCTTATAATGAAATTTCTTATAAATAACTGTTTTAAGGTAACATTTCACATTGGACTACTACTTTTCAATGTCATTAAAAGCAATTGAAAGAAAGTTAAAAAAAATAAATTTAACCTAATAACAGTTCTATTATGAGATATAATTGTTTTCTTCATTTTATAGATGAGGAAAGACACAGAAAGGATATATGCCTGCCTTTGTCTCATTGTAGTCACATTAGCTATAAACCAACAAAGGTAAGTTTGGTTAGCTGGATACATAAAAAATTATTTTTTTTCTTTCCTTGTTTTAGTTATTAGAAAAATTAAAAGAACGTTGGCTCTCCACTGGCTTGTGGCATAATTTGGAGTTGGTGAAGACAGTCATTGTAGAACCACAGGGAGGAGAAAAAACTAACTTTGATGAATTATTGCAGATATACTATGATGCGATCAAGTTTAAAGGAGAAAAAGGTAACTAGAATTTATTTCATGGTCAGTGAAAAATATTTTTATTTAAAAAGTAAGAAGATGTTGGTACTATTAGAATTTTATTTGTGTTGTATTTTTAAATGGTGAAAAGAATGTAAATTGAGTAAAGAAATTATTTTATTTAGAATTGTCCTTGTATGAATATTTTCACTTAAGTGTGCCAATTCAACTCAATAAACAGCATGCCTTTAGATCTTATCCTATAGTTCGTGCACTACCTGAAATATTTTGTGCAAGAAGCCAGCTAGTATATGTATAAATACCTTCCCCTTTCTAGCCAAATGAGACCTGTATTTTGATGCAAAAAGTATACTTTGTGCTTGTATTCTATTATACCATATAAGATAAATTAGAGTTTTCAAAACATAACTAAAGACTCAACTTCTAGGTTAGAGAATGTCCATACAGAGTTTGATGTAAAAGGTTAATAGAAATTACTTATGAATAATGAAACAGTAAAAATAATATAATTAATAAGACTATATATATAGTGTTCTGTGTATTTTAAGCACTTTTCAATATAATATTGATTCAATGTGATAATTTTATAAATTCAAGTTAAATTGTTCTGAGAATTTTACTTTCTAATGGTAAAGATCTGATTACAATTTAAATTTTTATAAAATAATACTGTTCATAATTGCTTAGTTCCTATGCAAGTTGCTGTTCTAATGTGGTTTTACTGTACAAGTTATCTCAGAGATGAATAGTTTGTAAATTGATTTGTTACTCTATTGCATATAAGTATGATTTTGTTCCTTTTATTTACTTAAAAACATTGAACTTCTAAAATTTGTCTCATAATTGTGTTTTATAAGATTTCAAATATTTTAAATATGCTATTATAGTTAGCAATCAGATCTTTTTGAAATGACAGTGAGCAATTTGTAAGGATTTTGAGTATGCTTTTTAAAATGTCTATTTTCTGTCGCTTAAGATGGGGCCCTCCTGGTAGCAGTTTGTCGTGGTAAAGTGAGTGAGGGTCTGGATTTCTCAGATGACAATGCCCGTGCTGTCATAACAATAGGAATTCCTTTTCCAAATGTGAAAGATCTACAGGTAGGCCACTGAAGCCTTAAGAAGTTTTATCATCATAGGAGTCCTTGGTTTTGTGTAAAGTTAATTACAGGCATACCTCATTTTACTGTACTTTGCTTTATTTTCTCTTTTAGAAATTGAAGGTTTGTAGCACTGTTGCTCTGAGCATGTCTTTTGGCCCCAGTTTTCCAATAGCATAAGCTCACTTCATGTCTCTGTATCACATTTTGCTAATTCTCATCATATTAAACTTTCTCATTATTATATCTGCTGTGATCTGTGATTGGTGCTCTTTAATGTTACTGTTTTATTATTTTGGGGATGCATCAAACCGTGCCCATAAAGAAGGCAAATTTAACTGATTAACTGTTATGCATGTTCTGACCGTTCCACTGATTAGCCCTTCCTTGTTTCTCTTTCTCTGTTCGGCCTTTTTTTTCCCTGAAACACAACAATATTGAAATTAAGCCAGTTAATAACTCTATAATTGTCTCTAAGTATTTGAGTGAAAGGAAGAGTTATATATTTCTCACTTTAAATCAAAAGCTAGAAATGGTTACACTTAGTGAGGAAGGGATGTCAAAAGCCAAGACAGGCCAAAAGCTAGACCTATTGCATCAAAAAGCCAAGTTGTGAATGCAAAATACTTGAAAGAAATTAAAAGTGCTACTCTGGTGAACTCATGAGTGATAAGAAAGCCAAACAGCTTTATTGTTGATTAGGGAAAGTTTTAGCGGTCTGGATAGCTTAAACCATCCGTAACATTCCTTTAAACCAAAGCCTAAGTGAGAGCAAAGTTCTAACTCTCTTCAATTCTGTGAAGGCTGAGAGAGATGAGGAAGCAGCAGAAGGAAAGTTTGAAGCTAGGTGAAATTGGTTTAAGAGGTTTGAGGAAGCAAGCCATCTCCCTAACATAAAAATTAGTAAGGCGAAGCAGCAGTTGCTGATAGAGAAACTGCAGCAAATTGTGCAAAAGACAATGTAGATGAAACAGCCTTCTGTTGGAAGAAGATGCCATCTAGGACTTTCATATAGCTGGAGAAGAGAAATCAATGCCTGGCTTCAGATCTTCAAAGGGACAGACTGATTTTCTTGTTAGAGACTAATAAGGGCTGATGACTTTAAGTTAAAGCATGCTCATTTACCATTTTGAAAATCCTAGAGCCCTTAAGAATTATGTTGAATCTACTCTGCTTGTGATGTATAGATGGAAAAACCAAGCATGGATGACAGCACATCTGCTTATAACATGGTTTACCCAGTATTTATTCTAAGCCTACTGTTAAGAACTACTGCTCAGAAAAAACAATTCCTTTCAAAATGTTACTGTTCATTGACAGTTCACTTAGTTACCCAGGAGCTCAGATGGAGATATACAAGGAGATTAATGTTGTTTTCATTACCTGCTAAAAAAATATCCATTCTGTAGTCCAAGGATCAAGAAGTAATTTTGACTCTCAAGTCATATTATTTAAGAAATATATTTTGTAAGGCTTTAGCTGCCATAGATGGTGATTTCTCTGATGGATCTGGATGAAGTAAATTAAAAACCTTCTGGAAAGGATTCACTATACTAGATGTTATTTAGAACACTAACGATTCATGAAAGGAGGTCAAAATATTAAAATTAACCTGAGTTTGGATGAAGTTGATTTCAAACATGGATGACTAAGAGATTTAAGACTTAAGTGGAGAAAGTAATTGCAGATGTGAAGGAAATCGCAAGAGAACTAGAATTAGAAGTAGAGACTAAAGATGTGACTGAATTGCTGCAATCATGATAAAACTTGAACATCCTTCTTAAGGATGAGCAATAAAAGTTGTTTTTTGGGACAGAAAATATTCTTGGTGAAAAAGCTGTGAAGGACTTAGAGTAGTCAATGAACTTTATTGACAAAGCAGCAGGAGGGTTTGAGAGGCTTGACTCCAGCTTTGAAAGAAGTTCTACTGTAGGTAAAATGCTGTCAAAGCATTGAATGCTACAGAGAAATCTTTCATAAAAGGAAAAGCCAATTGATGTGGCAAACTTTACTGCTGTCCTAGTTTAAGAGATTGCCACAGCCACCCCAACCTTTAGTATCCACCACCCTGATCAGTCAAAGGCCATTAACATCAAGGTAAGACTTTCCATCAATAAAAAGACTTAAGACTCACTGAAGTTTCAGATGATTATGATTATACTTTTTAAGCTATAATGTATTTTTAAGCAAGGTACATATATTGTTTTTGTAGACATATTGCTATTGCACACTTAATAGATTACAATATAATATAAACATAATTTTTGTTTTTATTGTTGAGGATTCATCGAGGGTACAGAGGACCAGGTTACACTGATTCCATTTGTTAGGTAAAGTCCCTCTTAAACATATATTTTATATGCACCAAGAAACTAATGTGACTTGCTTCATTGCCATAGTCACTTTAATAGTGGTTACAGTGGTCTGGAACCAAACCCACAAGATCTCTAACATATGCCTGTATGTTTTTTGTTTTTTCTTTTTTTGAGACAGAGTCTCACTGTGTCGCCCTAGGTAGAATGGTGTGGCGTCACAACTCACAGCAACCTCAAACTCTTGGGCTTAAGTGATTCTCTTGCCTCAGCCTCCCAAGTAGCTGGGACTATAGGCACCCACCACAATGTCCGGCTATTTTTGTTGTTGTTGTCATCATTTTTGTTTGGCAGACAGGGGCCAAGTTTGAACCTGCCAGCCCCAGTGTATGTGGCCAGCGTCCTAGCCGCTGAGCTACAGGCACCAAACTCTATATGTTTTTCTTGTATCCTTAGACATTTAATTTGCAATCTTTGGTGATTATGAATGAGTGAGAAAAGTTTGGTACATTTAAGTTTATTTTATTTTCTACGTACACTGTTGTTTAGTCAATAAGTGATTTTTCAAAGTGTAGTCCTGGGTCAGGGGCATTGGTATCACCTGAGAACTTGATAGAAATGCAAACTTTCCGGTTCGTCCAGCCCTACTGAATCAGAAACTCTGAAAGTGCAATTCATCACTTTGTGTGTTATCAAGCACTTCAATACAGACTCAGTCCATCTAGCTCCCTTCTTCCCAGGGCTTTGTCTCTCAGATTTTGTGATTTTAGCTGCTCCCAATTCTGATTCTTTCCACTTCAGCTCAGCAGGACTACTGCACTCTGCTTGTTTTAAATGCAGGCAGAGAGCTAGGAATAATGGTTCACCTAATGAATTCCCATTATCTCCAGAATTACAGTCTTGTGCCATCTGGTGTCTACTCCCTGAAGGCCGTTGCTCTACTTTGCCCAGTTTTACAATTACTTGCAATGGAAGAAATATTTCCAAACTAGTTACTCAATCATAGCCAAAAATAGGAGTTTTTGGCTCCTATCACTAATTGTTTCCTAAACAATATATTTGAAAACCACAGGAATAATTTGAAGCCTGAGGTGTAGTTCTTTCATCAGAAAGGATATTTTTTACCTTTCTTGAAGGTGTTAGCAGTCTGAGACCAAAACTTGAAGCTTTCTGGCCACTGAGCTAACTCTGAGTATGATCCATATCACTCCACTCAGGTTGTATAAGGTCTCATACCAAAGCAAGGATTCGTTAGTAAAGTAGTTATCTTCTTTATTGTTAATACTTTACTAGGCCCTGTGAATTATGCAGTTTTATTTCTCTAGGCCATAGCAGTCTTTGAGGAACATGAATAGTTATAACATAGTATTTCTCTTGTTAGCCCCTATTCTTCCCATTACTTTTTGACCTCCTCACAATTTCTAAAAGTCTGAAGGAGATAATCTCTCACCTGATGATTCATAATCTAATCCTTTTAGCCTCCACTGACTTTGATAGCTTCCATGACCTATATCCAGTTACCACTGCTCTCACTGTGAGGGCACTGATGGCCATGCCCTAGGCATGCCTCCTATCCTAAAATGACTAATGTTGCCTTGACTACTGCTACTGATGAAAAAATTGACATCTACTCAAGAAAACTATTGTGTTCACCATCGATAACATTAGTGCTGCCTTCCACTGAAGCTGAGTGGTACTGATGACACTGCCGTTGATACTGGTTTTATATCCTTTTGTTTTATTATTTTACTCTGGCCTTATATGATTGCACTAATCCCACTTTGTTAAAGTAGAGAGAATCTTTTTCCCTTTATATCACATGTTTTATTTGGGTTTTTTGGTTGTTTTTTTTTTTTTGCGGTTTTTGCCCAGGTCTGGGTTTGAACCTGCCACCTCCGGTATATGGGGCTGGCGCCCTACTCCTTTGAGCCACAGGCACTATGCATATCACATGTTTTAAAAAATTTTTTAAAAACCTTTTTAAAGACAGGGTCTCACTCTGTCACCTAGGCTAGAGTGCAGTGGTGTCACCATAGCTTACTGCAACCTTAAATTCCTGGGCTCAAACAATCCTCTTACCTCAGCCTCCTGAGTAGCTGGGACTACAGGCATGCACCTCCATGTCTGGCTGATTTTTCTATTTTTAGTAGAGACAGGGTCTCACTGTTGCTCAGGTTGGTCTTGAACTCCTGGCCTCATGCAGTCTTCCTGCCTTGGCCTCCCAAAATAATAGGATTATTGGCCTGAGCCATCATACACCTGACCCCAACATCTTACATAATTAGTTTTTTCCCTAAAACTAGTTCTTTCAATTTTTGCCTATATCTTCTTTCTTAGGCTTACTTATGACTTCTTGATATCTGTAAAAGAAGATAAACATTATGGGTAACACTGGGCTGTACTAAATACTAATATCTATGTATTAACAAAGTAGCAAGGCCTAAAAGGATTCATATCAAACCTAGAAGACTGATTACAATACAAGAGAAGTAAATGATATTGGGATAAGTTATCAAAAGGAACATTAACTTTTTCCATAATTTTTAATAAAAAAAGAAAATAGGAGAATATAGGAAGTTTTATGTTATCCTTAGTCATTATTTCAAAAATTCTTAAAATAAAAAAATTTTGTGAAGAAAGAACGTTTCATTTACCTTCTATTTTTCCCACCTTCATCCCAACAACTATGATTCAGGGCATGGTTATTATTCCAACCTTAGATTCTTAATGTTTTTTTCCTCAGGATAAATTCTTCCTAGGTAACATCTCAACCTTTCCTACTCTGACACTTCCTAGTCATGATCCTACTTGTTACCTGATTCTCAGTGGCTCAAGTGTGTATAACAGCAGAGTAACGGAAGCCATCAGTGAGTGCTGGGTAGAGGGGAGGAAGGTGATTCTTAAGGACTTTCCTTAGTGGTTCCTGAAAATATCAAGTAGGATCGACCCAAGAATAGATCAAACTTCGGGGAAAAAGGCTAGGAAAGAGGGAAATTCTTTACTCGCAGTACCAGATTTAAGGGAAATGCGTTTCTTGTTGCCGTATGTCTGTATTAGTTCATCCTGTGTAACAATTCCAAGACTTAATTACTTAAAACAACAATCATTTATTACAGGTCACACATCTGTGGTGTGACTGGGTGGCAGATGATCTAGGCTTAGGCTTGGTTGGGCAGCTCTGTTCATTTTAGCTGGGATCAGTCACCCCGGTTGGCTAATCTAGCTTGGGCTCAGCTAGGTCAGCTCTGCGCTATAAGTATCTCATTCTCCATAGACCAACAGATTAGTCAAGACATGTTATCATTGTAGTGGCAGAAGTACAAGAGGGCAGGTTTGTGCACTTTTCACATATCTATTTGCATCTCATCTGCTAATCTCCTTTTGCCCAAAGTACATCACATGCATAATCTCAAAGTTATGAGATTGGGTTGAAAGGAGATATTTCCCACAACATATGGCAAAGGACTTAGAATGATGACTCCATAAAGGATCCTCAACCCCTGGTGTTTTATTCATAGCTAAAGAATATTTGTTATAGATCCATTCATTAGACTTGTGTTTATAAGTTTTGAGAGTCTGGCCATGCAGTTTTTATAATGACTAAGAAGACATTTATCATTTGGAAATACTAAGAAAATAGTACTCATTACCTGAAATACCTAAAATAAATCAGAGCATCTTTGTGGATGGTTTCTTAAAATATTTTTAAGTGGTTAAACAAGTTTTTGAAAATATTTATTTTTATATCTGTATGGGATGTAAAAAATATGCAAGTTTCAAATTTTAAGGAAGTCCAATTTACTTTTTCGTGTGTTGCCTATGCTTTTGGTGTCATTTAGAAAGCAAACCATTGGCAAATCCAAGATCATGCAAATTTGCTCTTAATGTTTTCTTTGAAGAGTTTTATATTAATATTTTTAACTCTTTAATTTAGGTATTTGATGCATTTTGAGTAAATTTTTCCATATAGTATGAGGTGGGAAGTTCAATTCCTTATATTTAAATGGCATATATTTGGCTCAGGTGTTTTGAAATTCATTCTGCCAATCTCTGGCTTTGAAGAGAGTTTAAGCCCTGTACATTTAAAGTAATTACTGACAGAGGACTTACTCCAGCCATTTAGCTGTTTTCATTGTTACCTTTTTTGTATTTGATGTATAGTATACTATTTTGATTCTCTTTTTCTTTCCTTTTTTGTATTTTGCTTAGTTATTTTGTTAGTGTATACACTGGGAATTGTAACAATCATCTTCATTTTCCCCTTTTATATTATTGTCACAGATTACATCTTTATTCATTATGTGTCCATTAACATAATTTGCAATTATTGCTTTATGCATTCACCTCTTAAATCATGGGGTAAAAAGGAGTTACAATTCAAAAGTATAATAATATTACCTATGTAGAAACCTTTCCAGTGTCCTTTATTACTTCCTAAAGGACTTATTTAGTGCTTCTACATAGTAAACATGTTTTATAATGTTAGATGATATGCCTTGAGGATAGGAATAATTTCTTAAGCATTTTTCTGTCATTACAATTAAAATATTGAACATAGTGTACAATAAATATTTTAATTAATGGTTGAGTGGAGGTTTACTAGAAGTTATTTATTTATTTTTAAAACATGGAACACTTCATGAATTTTTAGTCATCCTGTGCAGGGGCCCTGCTAATCTTCTCTGTATTGTTCCAATTTTAGTGTATGTGCTACCGAAGCAAGCACTTAATAGATGTTATTAAAATTGTATTTTTTTTCTTCAAGGCACAGAAATGATAGTAATTAGATTAGATAGAGTAATTAGATCAGATAGGTTAATTAGATTAGATAGTAATGAACAGGATGGTAGTAAACATTAATATGACTCAGAAGGATGCAATACAGTGTGTTGTTATAGTCATGAATCCTTAAAGGATTTGTAGAAGGAAATGCTCAATCAATAGCATCTAACACTTGAATACATACAGAGCATAATAAATGGAGTATCTTACATTGAGTATACTGGCTATCACTATTCGTGTTAGGTTTCTGTCTCCATGTAGCAAATAGTGGCTTAAAACAACATGTATTTATTATCTCAATTTCCCTGGGTCAGGAGTCTGAGCATGTCTTAGCAGGGTCTTCTGCTTAGGTTTCCACAAGACTGTAGCCAAGGTGCTGGTCAGGCTTGTGTTCTCATCTGGAGCTTTGGGTCCTCTTCCAAGCTTGTTCAGGATGTTGGCAGAATTCAGTTCTTTGTGGCTGTAGGACTGAGGTTCTTTCTAATCCAATGAGTAGAAGCTACTCTCAGTTGTTTGCCATGTTGCCTTCTCACAGGCCCTTTTACAACATTGCAGTTTATTTCTTCAAGGCCACCAGGACTCTCTAGCACCAATCAGCTTAGACAGAGTCTTATACAACTTAAAAAATTATGAACAGAAAATAAAAATAAATAAAAACGAAATTTAAATTTGAAAAATTAAATTACAGGAGTAACTTCTCATCACTTTTGCCTATAATATAACTTAATCAAGGGAGTAACTGTCCCATAACCATATGGTTTGCCATATGCTATTGGTTAAAAGCAAGTCATAGGTTCTGCCCTCAAGGGGAGAGGATTATAAAGGTCTGACTCTATGTATGTCACCTTAGGGTTATCTGCCATACTCCTGAGCTCTGTTAAGGGAGATAATAAAGTACATAATTTCCGTAAATGACTTTTCTATAACTAAATCTATGCTTCAGGTTATAGGACCTTAAGTTAGGACTTTATGGTTTTCTTTTTTGAATTTTATAGTTTTCTTTTACATTCATGCTCAGTCTGTCATGCAGAAATAGGTAGAATTTATTTATTAATGAACAAAGTATTTTATAGAAACAAGCAGTTTTCATATTATCTTCTCTACTTAATTTGAATTCACATTTAAAAAGTTAAAATCAATGCAGTGAAGGCTGATCTTCAGTTTGATGAAAGTGTTTCAAATTGTATCTAAAACCAGCACATTGTACCCCATAATTCCATTAATGTTATACAGCCATGATTTAATAAAAAAAAAAGTTAAGATCATTGTTTTGAGCTAGAAAAGTGATTTGAATGGGGAAAAGAAGGCAATGACATTAAATTTTATGTTACTAATTTTTTTCCGTAAATTTGAGAAAGATTATGGAAGTAAAAATTAAAATACCATTTAAAATACGAAAATAAGACTTTGCAGTCTCAATAGCAAAGTTTGGCTTTTTGAGAAGCAGGAAAATGTATGTTAGAGCCAAAAATATAACTTCTTTGGCTGTGACCAGGATTTCCTCTTCCCACCTTAGGGACTAGAAAGTAGAGGTAGGAAAATTTCATTTTGGAGCCAAGTGTGACTTGTTTAGTTCAAGTCATAATTTATTGCATATACCTCAGGGACCTGAAAATAAAGAAACCCACTATGAAATGTTGATAATGGGCCACTCTGAAGGGCAAACATTAAGCTAACTTTCCCAGTGAGGATTTTTTTCACTTCCACCTTTCCCAGATGCTTCTGATCATTCATAAGGACATACTTAATCGTATAATAGTTAAAAGAAAACTTTTTGTGCACTAAACCAAACTATTTGAGGAGCATGAGAGTGAACCAAGGTTTTATATGACTAGATGTCAGTGAAAAAGTATAACTAAAATAAAAGTTGTTTTTTTAATGCAATTAAGTCACAGTATAAGAAGGCTGTCTTTATAATGGATATCTAAAGCAAATTCTTTGGCCAATTACTATACTCTAACAGCTATGAAAGTAGTCAGCTTTATTTAGGCATTCACATCTCAAATTGGTCATGGATGTAGTTTGTGGGACATGATAAGGTACAATTTTTAGATTTTTAAATTGCATTTTATTTGCATTCCTTAGGATGATTTAGTAATTTAGAAATACTCTCCCTCATGGGTATTGTTCCTTTACTTCTCTGAGAAAACTTCATAAAACCATGGCATGTGGCTGAAAATTTTTATACTTTAAAAATGTTGAAGTGGTATGTTATATTTTGTAATTGGTTTAATAAAATTTGATAGTACTAATTATCAGAAGTGCTCTTACAATGATTAGAATAATTTATTAAGATAATACATTTTAAATTTGTATATTTTAATGTGTTGAGTCACCAAAGTAGATTTTATTTGGAAATTATTTAAAATTCAGATAGTAATCTGAGTATCTGTCTTATTGGCATATATAATCAGTTACTTTATTGTGAATTCTTTGTTTGTTTGTTTGTTTAGGAAACTTCTCTTAGCTCTGAATGTATCAAACTATTTTAATGCTTATTTAATCATTTTTTAAAAATTACATTTATGGGCTTGGTACCCGTAGCAAAGTGGCTACTGCACGGGCCACATACACCAAGGCTGGCAGGTTTAAACCTGACCCAGGCCAGCTAAGCAACAATGACAACTGCAACAGAAAAATAGCCAGGCCTTGTGGTGGGCGCCTGTAGTCCCAGCTACTTGGGAGGCTGAGGCAAGAGAATCGCTTAAGCCCAAGAGTTTGAGATTGCTATGAGCTGTGATGCTACAGCACTCTGCAAGGGCAACATAGTGAGACTCTGTCTCAAAAAAATAAAATAAAATAAAAAAGGGATGTAGGAGCCAGAGAGATGAGATTTGTCTGCATTCAGATTTAGATTATAAGACTATTTAGAATAATGAAACTACCATTTTTTTAAGTGCCTGGCTAGAATACCAAATGCTACAGTAGACACTGGGGACACAGTGATATTTTACAAAGATTATGGCCCCCTGTCTCGTGTAGCTTATAGTCCAGTCAGGAATACTCACATTAAAGAAATGAAGAAACAATCACAGTTGTGATGAAATCTATAAGAAAAAGTCACAGGAACCCTGAGAACATTTTAGCAGGTCTTTGGGGATCAAGAAAGGCTTCCTGAGGAAGTGATATTTAACCTGATACAGGAAAGAAAGCTAGGAGTTATATAGGTGACCAGAATGGATAAGAGTATTCTCAACAGAGAGAACAGCCTATGCTAAGATTCTAAGGTGTAAAAGAGGATAGCAGTTTTCCAGGAAGTGAAAGAAGCTGAGGTGGTGATTTGGGAGAATGGCATGTGAATAGAGGCTGTGAAAGGTATTTAGGACTCTGTATGCCATTTTCAGGATTTGAGGCTTTATTCTAAGCTATAGGAAACCAGATCCAAGAACAGAGCCTGAGGTCAGAGCTGAGTGGAATTCTGGTCTAGTTATAGTGTAGCATCTGATACAGAAACCCACCTGGATCTAGCCCCGATAAATAACATGTGGTTACCCAGGGGAAATAGCTGCGTGTGTAAACTTAAAGTGCTGTAATACTAAACTCTTTAACATTTAGGAGTCTAGCAACTTGCTGTTGGAATTTTGGGTGATACTTAGGCCGAATCACAGATAGGGAAGAAAAACCCTGTCACCTATAAAAGTCAAGAATGAGTGTATCTTCAATTATTTAAAACCTTTGTTTTCCTTCCTCAGAACATTGCCTTCCTAGAAAAAATAGATTGGCCAAAAATATTATTAAAAGCAATTTCTAAGTGTAACTTGAAATTCCAAAGTTAAAACCTTATGTAAATCTCAGATGTCTAGGTTGACAACTTTGTATTTGTCTTGGGCAGTGAAAAAGCAAATAACAAAACCCTTTGTTTCCCTCCATTCTGAAAAACAAATGAACAGACCAAAAAAAAAAAATCCATAAAACAAATAGTTGCTGAGGTTAATTGTTTTTACATTTTCTATACCTTGGGAAGGGATGTTTTAGAATCAAAGGAAGATACAATTAAAATCATAAAATTTTAAGCAAGTTTGGTTTATAGCCTTTTTCTCCCAATACTCCTGTACTTGCATTTTCTTAGAGAAAAAAATCCATGCCTGAAAATATTGCGGTAAGTTTCTTTGGATAATTTTAAAAACTTAAATGTTTTTGATTTTTGAACAATTCTGAAGGGTTTTTTTGTGTGTGTATCTTATTTTTGGTTAGAACAGGAACTTAGTTGATCTTCATATTTTAGTTTTATTCTCAAACTAGGTTGAACACTTTAAAATGAAATTATCACCCTATGGACTTATAGGATTGATTTACACTTACCTACTTCTGTTGACACAGAACATAATCAGCAACTCAGAGGAACGAGTGGTATTGTTTTTTAACTTCTCTGAAAAAATAACATATTGTTGCTGTGAACTATAATGCCACAACACTCTATCCAGGGTGATAGCTTGAGGCTGTGTCTCAAAAAAACCAAAACAAACAAACAAAAAAACTTACATTTTTGTTTTTAGAGGAAAATTTTGGTTGTGGATTTTTAATCAGTTTACTTAGATCCCCTTAAATCCTACAGACTGCAGATAAGTTGAGGGGCTTTAGGTGAGTATGTCATTTGATTTTTTTGCAAGTATAATGCTGTAAGGGCTCAGATAACATGAGCTGTAGTAGATACCATTGTTCAGTGTTTAGACTATCCCTCTTTCCCATTTTTCACTAAAATTAAAGGAAAACCTTGGGAATGATTTCATGTTATGCTTTCTAACTGTAGGACACATATCCCCAGTGTGCCAGGAAGTATAATAAGCTGTTCTGTAATTCATAGTGTATTTTCCTACTGCATCAAGTATACCAGATTTGTCGCTTAAAATTACTTTATACATGTAGCTGTGTTTCTCAAACTCAGTGCTCTTGACATTTTGGACAGTTTAATTCTTTCTTCTGATGGGTGTCCTGTGCATTGTAGGATGTTTAGCAGATTCTCTAGCCTTTACTAACTAAATGCAAGTAACAAGACATACTACCACCACCCCTCCTGTCAGTTATGCCAACCAAAACTATCTCCAGATATTGCCAATATCTTCTGATAGGCAAAATTGCTCTCAGTTTGATCACTACTGTTTTATATAGAAAGACATACAAATGTATGTTGTGAATTAAAATGAACAGTGCATTTATTTTAAAATTATGTTTTATCATGTTGAAAAATATCCCATAAAGCTTTTACTAAGAATCTAATATATACTAAATCCAGTAGATAATGTATCTGTTCCTTTTTTCTCCCCCTGAAGACATCACTTCTGGAGCCTCCTGATCTCCTACTTCAGTCAGGACCAAGTTGCTCTTTGAGTCCACCTAACTGCTGATATCCCGATATTTTCCTTTGCTGTTACTTTATTTGCCTCTCTTTTCTGATGAATTGATAGTTTCCTAGGTCTCAGATCTTCCTCTTGTTTCTTGTTTGATTGCTTCATCTTTGTGGTACACATCTTCCAACCATTTTCTTATAACTTCATTTCCTGAGACATTCTGGACTTTTGCAAGCCAAACTGGCTTATTTCCCACAGTAGCTCTGCGGGTACATCAGTTTGAGCTTTCTCTTTGATGCTTATTCATTTACTGTTTGTCCTTCTGTTTTTCACGTTCATATTGGGATTTGGGTTTATACACGTATGTTGTTTAATTGAAGTTGGTGACTATGTTTCTCTTTCTTATTTGTCTTTAATATGAGAATAGATTTTTAAGAGGCAAGAGAAAAGGAAATGTCTTTGAGCAGTACAGTCAAAGTTTCTTCTTGAGAGAGTTTGTTCAGGTGTTAAAATGATTTGGGGTGAACAGACTAAGGTAAAGCTGGATGGCCTTGTATAGACTATGGCTTTTTTTCACATATATGCAACAGTATATATTACAACAGAATGTAAAGTCCACCAAAACCTACACTGAGTTTCAGAAATATGGGGAAAGTTATGACCTTCCAGCCCTTTTACCTCTAATACATGATTTTTTTACTGTGTCATGCCCACTGTTATTTATTTCTTCAACCAACTCTGTAAGGTAAGTTTGGCTAGAATTATTTTCCTTTTTTTACAGAAGAGGAAGTTGAGAAAAGAAGCTATGGCAGGGGGGAGTACTGTGACTTGCCAAAGATCAAAGAACTAAATGTTGTGCCTTGACTCCAAATCGTGTACTTTTTCCTTTATACCTTCTCCCTCAAAATAACTATAGTGTGAATGGTAGCATTTTCTACAGATGATAATTTATTTATTTATGTATTTATTTATTTATTTATTTTTAAAGACAGAGTCTCAGTCTGTTGGCATCACAGCTCTCAGCAACCTCCAGCTGTTGAGCTTAGGCAATTTTCTTGCCTCAGCCTCCCGAGTAGCTGGGACTACAGGTACCTGCCACAACACCCAGCTATTTTTTGTTGCAGTTTGGCTGGGGCCACGTTTGAACCCACCACCCTCTGTATATGGGGCCGGCGCCCTACTCACTGAGCCAAAGGCGCCGACAGATGATAATTTAAACATTTGCATGTTAACCTGAGCAATATTTTAACATGGAAAGCCTAATTACTCTTAACTTTTTTTAGTTTCTTATAGAATAAGCATTTTAAGATTTCTTTTATTTCTTAGAGTATTAACCTTTTTTTTTTTTTACAGGCAGTAGAATATTAATTTCTACTTTGGTCCTGTGATAATAAAATTTTAAAAACTGAGACTGACAGTTATTTTTCATTGTTATTGTCAAAGCATTTATTCAGAAGTGTTTAAATATTACTGAGTATGTTGAGAATAGGAGATACGTAATTTGAGAGGATTATTCAGGATGGCCATGAAGTTTGTGTGCAATTTAAACTTGCACATGAACTTTATGGCCACCCTTTTTTTCATTCAGTTTCTTAAATTTTAAATTTTCAGATCATCTTTTTTAATACTGACAGTTTTTGATACAAAGTTTCATGGTATTTTATCCTAAACCAGTCTTGAAGCATATGTGAAATAAATTATATTGCTGTTACTATTTCTTGATTCTTATTTCTTGATAGGTTATTGTGGTCAGGTCCTAAGGTAACAGGGAAAGTAAGTAACAATTGAAGACCATTTCTAATGTGCTTTTTTTTAATTTACAAGGGAGCCTGACTTCTTAACTCTTGGCAGATACTCATTTTTCCCCATTTAAAAAAAATGTATATACTATATTTGGTTAACTTAGTGTTTTAGAAATCTTGAAAATATGCCAGGTAAAATAAAACCAGCTGTATTCCTTTTATCTAGCTAAATTATTTCATATACATGATTTTATGCTGAGTTTAGAACTCTAATCATTGGAATTTATATTGTGATACCCTGATAGAAGTGTTTACACTATGATGATATGGAGCAGTAAATATCTCTAATGCACAGTCTCTGTCTTCCAGATTTGGTTTGCTATAAATGTTTAGGTTTTAGACCATGTACCTTGGCTAAAGATAAAACTGTTCTTCTTGAGTGTTTGCTAGAAAAATGTGTTTATTTTTCTGAAGCAAAGTTTTCTTAATATTTTTAAATAATGAGTTTAGCTGATTATTTGTTCTTAGTGTTATTTGGAGGTTTGAACTTTTTTCTTGAAGCTTACATACAAGAAAAAAATTATACTCTGCTTATGTTGATTGCTTTCAGGAAGGCATTTGTTACTGAAATCATAGTACATATTTGTATGAATTGGGATTAAATCTACCATCTTTCCTATGAGGTAATAGTAAAGTGGAGGGATGCATTTATAGTTCCACCTCATATTTAGCACACCATTTATTTTTTCAGGAGCTACTTATACAATTTATGAAAGGCTATTCTATAAGTAGTATGCTACTTACACCATTTCCAATAAAACTGAGGCATGGAGAACTTAGGGAACTTATGGTTTCATCTCAAGTATATTATAATGTAGTAGTGAAAATACGAATCCAAAATCATATAATTTCTGCTTGAATATTATCTGTCTACTGTGTATTTTTACACAATTCTATAATATCACCTCATTTTAGTTACCAATGTCTTTATTATTCAGGATCTTCTACAGATCTCTGTCAGTTAGGTTACATTTTCATGCAGATATGTTTTTATTTATCTAAAAACTATCATGTTTAGGGTGCTTTTCAGTTTGTGTGAACTTTGACCTCTAATTCTAAAAAGATAAATTTTTGTGACTCAATGAAGCATCTGAACCAGTGGGTTGCAAACTCAAGCAGCTACATGAGTTAAACAGTTTATGTATTTGTTTATGACAGGGTCTCACTTTGTCATATAGGCTGGAGTGCTGTGACATGATCATAGTTCACTGTTGATACGAACTCCTGGGCTCAATCAATCCTTTTACCTTAGCTTCCCAAGGAGCTGGGACTATAGGCACATGCTACCATGGCCTACCATGCCCAGGCTATTTTGTAGAGATGAGGTCTTGCTACGTTGCCCAAGCTAGTCTCAAACTCTTGGACGATAGTCCTCCCATCTTGGCCCCTCAAAGTGCTAATAGGAAAGACATGAGCCACTGTGTCTAGCCTAAACAGATTAATTAAATGAGTAAGTCAGTTGAGGACAGTGGTGAAATAGACAAAGTTTTAGATATTGGCAAATAAATTCAAATTACTTTAAGCTGCAGTAAGGACCACACAGAACACAACTATGGACTTTTCAATTGGTAATCTTTGATAAAATAGTTTGCCTTCTCCCTGCTGTTCATAAACCCCTCCAAAATTACATATATTCTAATTTACTAGGGACAGGGAGCAAGTGGTTTAAACTCTTTCCAGAAAGTACAATTAAGTATACCTTTCTATTTTGGGAAAGGCTTATAAAATGTATTTGAAAAGTTATATTAACTGCCCTAAAAGATCATCTTTCCAAACCATACTTGAGCTCAGTTTATAGTGTTTACTTTCTGTCAAAACTTAGAAAAAACATTCACAGTTAACTTCCATAATATAAAATGTCTGTCTCATTAGGCATTAAAGAAGCATTGGTCAACAGGTATAATGTTGTTAGACTATATAGCTAATGTGAATGTGGGCATGACCTCCCAAAAAGATCAAAGACTAATCTTTTTGACAGTTACAAGATGGCAGAGCTTGCCTTGGGCATTTTGCTGCTGCACTGGAACTATTTGTTTGGAAAGCATGCCTGAGGGATAAGAATGTGTTTATAAGGATGAGCAGGTAAAAGTTAAAGGTTGTCTTTTGACATTTCAATTAATCCCTTCCAGCCTTTGGTTTACTTAACATTTTGGCTATTTGCTGGCAGGAGAAAATGGCTTTTTTTTTTTACATATGCTGTATGTCATTTTAAATTGGGCATTGATTTTCATGCCTGATAATTCCTAAGTGTACAAATGAAATAGATTTCAATGTCATTAAAATGAGGTGTGTTCTCTTTCTACTTTTTCTAAACCCTTACTTTTGTTTTTTCCAATTAAACATGAAATCAGTTTCTTTACAAAATAAAAATTATTTTAAGTTAGCCTTTATTATGTACAGGTCATTTCAGGTTTTTTTTGTTGTTGTTGGTTTTTGTTTGTTTTGTTTGCTTTTCACCTAAAATAATTCCCATTGGTAAAATATTGGTAGTATTTTAAAGGCCATTTGGATTGTAAAAAATGTTTGAAATTTGCAAGAAACCAAACTAATGTAGTCATATAGAAAAATTCATTCTTTTAGTGAAACATAAAAGACCAAGGAGCCAATTTTGTTTATTTAAACGAATAGTTGCTAATTGTAAATACTTCATTTACAACTAATACTTCTTAGAGTAACTGTTGTTATAGGAACAATGATCATTATAAAGTATTAGTCTGTCCACAGTGTAGGGAATGTTGAAAACCCCTAAGTTACTATGTCTAATTTCTTTAGGGAAATATTGTTAGAAACTGAGAAACTGGTTCAGTTACATTTTGAGAGGTAGACAGGAAGTATTTTTCTCCCAGTCAGATAGAATTTTTAAAGTACTTTTTCTTCTATTCTATAAATGTTATCATATGCTTTATTTCTGAATTTTCAGAAATTGTTTTTACATATTATATAATATTTATGATGGTGCCATATTATTTATTATTTATATTACCTCAAAAATTAGTTTATTTCCTTTATCTCCTGGTTATAAAGTTTTACTTCAGAACTCTGACAGGTTATTTTTGAGATGATATAAAATAAAATTTTAAAAATTTATTTTCTTCTTTTTTTTTTTCCTTTGTGTAACTCGGTGTTAAAAAGTTCATATTTTACTCTTTATAAGACCTCCAGCGGGTGCCTGAAACCTTGGCTATATCCAAACCTTATATATACTATGTTTTTCCTATACATACATACATATGATACTTCCAGTTAAATATGAGACACAAAAAGAGATTAACAATAATACCTAATAAGTTACAATTAGTAAAGTGTTATTAAGTAAAATAAGGGTTACTTCAACACTGTGATACCTGATAGTCAACCTGATAACTGAGACAGCTAAGTGATTTAACTGTTGGGTAAGGAGTACAACATGATACACTAGACAAAGAGATGATTCGTGTCAGGGCTGGACAGAGGAGAACAGTACAAGATTTCATGATGTATGAACAGCATGCAATTTGAAACTTATGAATTATTTATTTTTGGAATTTTTCATTTAACATTTTCACACTGTGCTCAACTGCAGATACCTGAAATTGTTGCAGGTAAGGGGGGACTACTGTATAAGTTCGGTTAATTTATCTTAAAAGTCCAAAATTTTTCCAAAAAAATAACTTTTTGTACCTTTAATTAGGCTTGTACTACAAAAATATACCCTCCATATTCATGAGTGTCACATTGTGGTATTCAAATAATGTAGATCAAAAATATTTTTTAAATATGGCATATGTACCAAACATGTACATACTTTCTTGTCTTTATTCCCTAAATACAGCAGTATAACAAATGTTTACACTATATTAGATATTATAAGTAATCCAGAGATGATTTAAGTACATGACAGGATGTGCATCGGTTATATGCAAATACTATACCATTTTATAGCAGGGACTTGAACATCCATGAATTTTGATATCTGTAGCAGGTCCTGAAGCCAATATTCCATGAATACCAAGGGACAACTGTACATTTTGATGTACCAGTCCGGGAATACATAAAGGATATCTTTTTTGTTGTTGTCGTTGTTGTTAAAATAGGGTATCACTCTGTTGCCTGTGCTACGTGCAGTGGCGTCATCATAGCTTACTACAACTGCAGACCCTTGGGCTCAAGTGATCCACCTGCCTCAGCCTCCTGAGTAGCTGGGACTATAAGCACATGCCACTGCATCTGGCTAATTTTTCTATTTTTTTGTAGAGATGGGCTCTCACTCTCTAGGTCCAGTCTTGTCTCAAACTTCTGGCCTCAAGCAGTCCTCCTGCTTTGGTCTCCCAAAGTGCTAGGATTACAGGCCTGAACCACTACACCTGGACATTATCTTTAAAAGCTGACCACATCAGATTAATTGTGTCACATCAGATTAATAATTAGTTTCTAGGAATTGTAGTAACTTTCTGTGAGCTTCCAATACTAGCAGTTTGTTATAGATAAATAAATTTCAGTTATAGAATTCTAGGATCTTTTTTACTTAATTAGATGTCCTTACTCAGTTTTTAAATAGGAAAAGTAAGGCACAACAGACTTGACTCACCTAAGATCACTCAGAAAAGCTCTATAGTATCAAACTCTAGAATTGTCACTCTTAAGAGAGTCAGCTCTGTAGTCAGACAGACCTGGGTTCCAAATGCCAACTCTACCCTTTACTGTTCTTAATCTTTTAGACCTCAATTTTCTTCTTCTTCTTCTTTTTTTTTTTTATTTCAGAGTATTACAGGGATACAAATGTTTTGGTTTTGTGCCATTTGAGTCAAATTTATATGTGTTCTTCACCCTTATAGTGTGCATTGTACTCATCCCTTCACCACTCCTCCCACCTGTTTGACATCAGTTTCAATTTAGTATTGAGTACATGTGATGTTTGTTTTTCCATTCTTGCAATATTTCACTTAGAATGATATCCATTTCCATCCACATTGGTACAAAAGATACTAACCCACTATTTTTTATGGCTGAGTGGTACTCCATGGTATACATACATCTCATTTTATTAATCCATTATGTATTGGTGGGCACTTGGTTTTTTCCCACATCTTTGAGATTGTTAATTGTGCTGCTATAAACATTTGAGTGCAAGTTACTTTTTTACAGAATCTCTGGGTAGATACCAAGTAGTGGAATTGCTGGATCAAATGATGGGTCTACTATAGTTCTTTTAGGTGTCTCCATACTACTTTCCATAGAGGTTTTTACTGTAATAGGTTGCAGTCCCACCAGCAGTGTATGAGAGTCCTTTCTCTCTGCATTCATGCCAGCATCTGCTATTTTGGAACTTTCTGATATGAGCAGTTCTCACTGGAGGAGATAGGAGATATCTCAAGTGGTTTTGATTTGCATTTTTCTGATGATTAGATAGTATAGCATTTTTTCCATGTGTTTGTTTTGACCATTAGCATATCTTCATTTGAAAAGTTTCTGTTTGTATCTTTTGCCCACTTTTTAATGGGGTTGTTTTGATTTTTTTTTTTTTTACATATACATGTGTTTACTAGGTTTCCACTTTTTGCTTTTACAGAATTTAAAAGGCTTCAAATTTAATAACAATAACAATGTTTAAGATAAGGACTAGAAACAAAAACCACATAAAAAGTGAACAAAGATAAATACATTCAGAAAAGAAAACAGACAATTACTGCATCGAAATATTAAGCAATATTAATAAGAATAATGCCAGAAAAGTAACGTTCACATTGTCAAATAAGAGTATGTCTGTTATAGAATGCTTTGACTCTGATGCTCAGTATGAAGTCATCAGTTAACTTCTTTTTTTTTTTCAAAGTCTCAAAAAATACACCTCTAATATGTAAATAAAAGTAAAAGAGTAAGAGAGTTTCAAAAAACAGATCATGCCAAATCTTATAGACAATAGAAAAAGAAGAAATATTTCTAAATCATTCTACTTGATTTGGATACACCTGATATTTGACATTGGAGAAAATATATTGTTAATAAAGGGAAATTACAAACATATTTCACTTATAAATGTAATATCCTAAACAATATATTGACGAGTTGAATTAAAAATTAATGTTTAAGTAATATACTTGGTCAAAATTGAATCCAATTTATGTGAGAATTAGTCACTGTTTCCTTTCCTATTTTTTTTTTTGTTTTCTTTCCCTCACCCCCTCCCTCCTTCTCTCTCTGTCTGCTCTCTCCTGTTTTGATTTTTTACTTGTTGATCTGCTTTAGTTCTTTGTAGATTCTGCTTATCAGCCTTTTATTAGATGTATAGTATGCAAATATTTTATCTCATTCTGTTGATTGTCTTTTTGTTGTGTTGATTGTGAAAACCTTAATTTTCTTATCTGTAGGATAGAGTTGAGTAGTGCCCCACTTACTGGTTTTGCTTTTTGTAGTTGCAGTTTCCCATACTCAACCATGGTCTGAAAATAGGTGAGCATTGTGCAAAAAGGTATTTTGAGAGAGAAAAACTGAAATCACATTTATATAACTTTCAGTATAATATATCTTATAATTACTCTGTTTTATTATTAGTTATTGTTAATGCCTTATTTGGCCTAATTTGTAAATGAAATTTTATCATAAATGTGTGTATATATGGGGATAAACATAGCATATATAGAGTTTAGTACTATCCAGGGTTTTAGTTATCTACTAGGTGTCTTGGAACATGTCCCCTGTGGATAATGGAGGACCATGATAATAATATCTACCTTTTAAGGTTACTGTGAGGATTAAATGAGATAATACTTACTAAATCACTGCCTTGAGCATGGAACAGTACAGAAGCTCAATAAATTTATTATTATCATTCTTGTTGTTATTATTATTATTATTATTATCATTATTATATTTGGCTCCCAACATTTCCAGTGTTGACTCTCTGTGTAGTTCGTATTGTCAGTTTCTGGTCTAGGTTTTAGCAATCATCTTTTTAACATGACACAAATCAAATTTATCCTCTTCAAGCATACTTGTCTTCTCTCAGTAGATTACTGGGTATCTCTCAGTAGCTAGAAGCTTGGAGTGATTTTGGCTTTCCTTCTTTGTTTTTTTTTTATTTCTTTTTATTAAATCATAGCTGTGTACATTAGTGCAATCAAGAGGTACAATGTGCTGGTTTCATATACAATCTGAAATATTTTCATGAAACTGTTTAACATAGCCTTCATAGCATTTTCTTGTTATTGTATGAAGACATTTGTATTCTGCATCTAGTAAGTTTTGCCTGTACCCTTCTAAGATGCACCATAGGTGTGGTCCCACCAATTACCTTTTCTCTACCCCAACAACTCCCCTCCCCTCCCTTGCTCCTTTCCCCACATTCTTGTGCTATAGTTGGGTTATAGCCTTCATACGAAACCTATAAATTAGCTTTATATTAGGGCTGAGTACATTGGATACTTTTTCTTCCATTCTTGAGATACTTTGCTAAGAAGAATATGTTCCAGCTCCATCCATGTAAACATGAAAGAGGTAAAGTCTCCATCTTTCTTTAAGGCTGTGTAATATTCCATGGTATATATGTACCACAATTTATTAATCCATTTGTGGATCGATGGGCACTTGGGTTTCTTCCATGACTTAGCAATTATGAATTCGGCTGCAATGAATATTCTGGTACAGATGTCTTTGTTATAATGTGATTTTTGGTCTTATGGATATATACCTAGTAAAGGAATTATAGGATCAAATGGCAGGTCAATTTTTAGATCTCTAAGTATTCTCCAAACATCCTTCCAAAAGGAACGTATTAGTGTGCATTCCCACTAATCAGTTTGATGAAAATAGTTCAGATTGTATATGAAACCAGCACATTGTACCCCTTGATTGCACTATTGTACACAGCTATGATTTAATAATAAAAACAATAAAAAAAAGAAAAAGAAAAAGAAATACATAAATTTAAAAAAAAGAAACCTTTTAGCTTTAGAAACATTAGCCTATAAACAGAAGAAAAAAAGCATTCAAGTAAGACCACATAAGAAAAGTAATGTTTCTCTAAATATAAATATAATAGAATGAATTTTTACTAAAGTGTTATTTATATGAGTTGAATATAGTCCAGTGAAAAGAATTAATACAGAATCTGAGACTCAGATTTTAGTGACTTGCTGAAACTAGAAACGTGACTAGAGAAAATGACTCTACCAGAAGATAAAGAGATAGTAAGGTGAGTAAAATAACTTATATCTGTTAAGACTCTTTATGTTGCAAATAAGAGGAAAATATTCAATGAGGATTAAAAGGCAGAGGAAATCTATCAGCTCGCAAAACTGTAAAGTTTGTAGGTTAGTCTAGATTAAAGGAGACTTGATCTCACAGGTCTAAAGATTTCAGAAATGGTTCAGTTTTGTTTATCTTTTTCCTTGGCCTTGAGTTTCCCTAACAGTCCTAGATACCCTATTTGATGTTAATGAAATGAATTCTGAATTTCAAATTTCACACTTCACACCAATGTAGTCAAGAAGGAATGGTAGCATCACGGAAGTAAATTATCCTACAGTGCTGTGATAAATGTCTCTTCACATTTCATTAGGTTTATCTCAGTTACATGTTGCTGTATGAATCAATCATTGCAACAGTGGAAATGAGAGACTTGATAATTTTAATTAATTCAAGGTCCATCCCCTTAGCCACATAGACTAAGAATCAGGGAGAGATGATTGTTCAAAGAAAATTCAGAACATTTTCAAGAGAGGGCAATAGGTAAAAGGAGAGACAAAAACATATGAATATCAAGTAAGTGACTTTTCTAATTAATTTTCCTCATCAAACATTTTCTAAGTAAGAACTATGTAGCAGGCATCATTAGAAACTAAGCTACAAAGAAGAAGGCAGGCAATGAAACCCGTAGTGAGATTCAAAGTGATATGTACGCTAAGTTCTCTCAGAGTAGAAGAGCAAAATCTCATCAGCGGGGTGCTACCTGTATCTCATCAGCTAGGCTCAGTATCTCATACTTAAACTATAAAGAGGCTTAATAACCTCTCAAGATAACACTAATAACTAGGGCAATCAAGCAGTCATACTTATGGCCTTTACTACTTATCTACCTTAAACAAACAAAGATAAACTTATTACAAGGAGACCAGTTAGCTTATACATTCAAAGAAGGAGATGGAGAACCAGGCCTTGGACAAGAATAACAACTAGACTCTAGCATCGAAGATCTCAGGAGAGATTCATTCATTTAGAAGACTTCTTGTAACTGCTATGAGAGTGATTATGGGCAGCTTGACCACTGGATGGTGATTAAAGATTATTGAGAAAAGTGAATAGGCATCAAAAATACTCTCATAAAAAGGTGAGCCTTGAGTTGAGTAGAGAGGGAGATATAAGTAAGAGGCAAGGATAGTCCATAAGTAAAAAAGAGCATTCGAATCTGGAAACATAGATAGGAACCATCAAATCATTTGATTAGGTTTTGGAGTACATGTGGAGAAATAAGTTAACTTGGGGGTATTGACCTTGCAAAGTAAGCAGGTGACTGATTATGAAGGAGCTTTTATATAATGGCAAGGAGTTTGAACTTCTTTTTGCTATTTGCAAGGTAATCCACTGAAGGATCTAAAGATAGAAAGTGATTGATTTTAATGTGCATGGTTGGCAATATGAAGATAACTGATGAGAGAACAGAAACAAAAAATAGGTAGAAAATATAATTGATATCAATGGATAAACAAGTGAAAGTGAGGAAAATGGGAAATCCATACTAACATCCATAATCTGAATTAAGAGAGTATGCGGTGATACTTACACACCCCTTCCTCCCCACCAAAAGAGGAAAAAGGAAAAAACAAAAAAGAAAAGAAAAACAAAAGAGAAGAAATGGGGAAGGAAAAAGAAGATAATGTTAGAATGGGATAGAAAATTTTGAACATATGCTCTATTCTTGCCAAGTTGAGATAAAAATTAGGGAGAAGTTTCTGGGAGTTAACAGCCTCTGAAAATGTAGGTGAGGAAAATATGGAAAATAACAAGAGCAGAGAGCTAAGGATGAAAATTAAGAAACATCAACATTTAAGAGTTAGTGTGAAAAGGCCAGGCATAGTGGCTTACATTTGTAACTCAAGTACTCTGGGAGGCTGAGATGGGAGGATAGCTAGAGCTCAGAAGTCTGAGACCAGCCTGAGCAAGAGCAAAACCCCATCTCTACCAAGAACAGAAAAAATTAGCCAGGTGTCATGCTGGGTGTGTAGTTCCAGCCACTGGGGAGGCAGAGGACCCCTTCATCCTAAGAGTTTGAGGTTGCTGTGAACTGTGATGATTGATGATGCCCAAGCACTCTGCCAGGGTGACAGAGCTAGGCTCTGTCTCAAAAAAAAAAAAAAAAAAGGAGAGACATAGAGTTAATGGGAGGAAGAGACCATAGCAAGACAAGTGGGAAGAAAATCAGAATTAAGTTATGTTATCTCGAGAGGCGGAGCAAGATGGCAGCCGAGTAACAGCTTCCTTGCGGCTGGGCACGGTAAGACTGGGGAGAGAGGACTTCAGGCATCTCTGGCAGGTGGGATCTACCCAGGAACTTCCCCTTGGGGACACAGGGAGACAGCGTGAGGCTTCTGGACACCCTGAGGAAGGCAAAAGCGGCAGAGACTGGGCAAGTGGTTGCGTCCGTTCTTTCAGTCTGATCCTGTTGGCGGCTGTGGGTGGGGCAAGAGTGGGACTGCAGGCTGGAAAGGTCTTGCCTGTGAGCTGTTTGGGTTTCTTTTGGACTTGGCACTCGGTTGAACTGCCTTGGGAGAACTTGGGCAGGAGTGTGGGGGTCTTTGAGTGCTGCCTGGGGCCCCTGAGACTGGGCCACTGAGCCAGACAGAGCTGCCAGTATTTGGTGGTGGGCTGTGTGGAGCCATTGTGGGAGAACTGCTCTGGCAAGCTCCACCCTCAGGGTCACAGAACAGGCATTGGGTGGGAGCGAGTAATCTAGTGACTG
>CAUYRH010000743.1:0-14006 GCA_963574655.1 Perodicticus potto
AAATTGGTTTTATAGTAGTACACAGTACATTGGATAATTTTTTTGCCATTCCTGAGATACTTTACTAAGAAGAATATGTTCCAGCTCTATCCATGTAAACACAAAAGAGGTAAAGTCTTCATCTTTTTTTAATGCTGCATAATATTCTATGATATACATATACCATAATTTATTAAACCATTCAAAGGTTGATGGGCACTTGGACTTCTTCCAAGACTTGGCAATTATGAATTGAGCTACAGTGAACAATCTGGTGCAAATTTCAGTATCAAACAACAGGTCTACATTTAGATCCCTGAGTGTTCTCCAAACTTCTTTCTGAAAGGAACGTATTAGCTTGCATTCCTACCAGCAGTGCAGAAGTGTTCCCTTTTCTCCACATCCACATCAAATCTGTAGTTTTGGGATTTTGTTATGTGGACTACTCTTAATGGAGTTAAATGATATCTCAAAGTGGTTTTGGTTTGCATTTCTCTGGTGACTAAAGATGATGAGCATTTTTCATGTGTTTATAGACTGTGTGCCTGTCTTCTTCAGAGAAGCTTCTGTTCAAGTCTCTTGCCCACAATGAAATGAGATCACTTGTTCTTTTCTTATTAATAAGTTTGATTTCTCTGTGGATTCTGGTTATTAGACCTTTGTTGTAAATATAACCTGCAAATATCCTCTTTCATTCTGAGGGCTGTCTATTTGCTTTACTTACTGTGGTCTTGGCTGTGCAGAAGCTTTTTAGTTTTTTTGTTTGTTTGTTTGTTTGTTTGTTTGTTTGTTTTTTGTAGAGATAGAGTCTCACTTTATCACCCTCGGTAGAGTGCTGTTGCTTCACAGCTCACTGCAACCTCCAACTCCTGGGCTTAGGCGATTCGCTTGCCTCAGCCTCCTGAGTAGCTGGGACTACAGGTGCCCGCCACAATGCCAGGCTATTTTTTTTTTGTTCTGTTTTGCAGTTCGGCCGAGGCCAGGTTTGCACCCGCCACCTTCAGTATGGGGCCGGTGCCCTACTCGCTGAGCCACAGGCGTCACCAAGCTTTTTAATTTGATCAGATCCCAGTAATATATTTTTGATGTTGATTCAATTGCCTGGGGGTACTCCTCATAAAGTATTCTCCCAGGCCAATTATTTAAGTGTTTCTCCTGCACTCTCTCCAAGAATTTTTATAGTTTTATGTCTTAAGTTAGGTCCTTTAACCAATGATAGTCAATTTTTGTTAGAGGAGAAAGGTGTGAGTCCAAGTTTCATTCTTCTACAAGTCGCCAGCCAATTCACTCAGACCATTTGTTAAATAGGGAATATTTCCCCCAAGTCATATTTTTAATAGGCTTATCAAAGATCGGATGATGATAAGTGTCTGGATTCATCTCTTTCTTTTCAATTCTGTTCAATATATCTACCTCTCTATTTGTATGCCAGTACCATGCTGTTTTGAATACTATAGATTTATTGTATAGTCTACAGTCTAGAAGCATGATACCTACTGATTTGTTTTTATTTATGAGTAATGTCTAGGCTATTCAAATTTTTTTTCTGTTTTCGTATAAAATAAAGTACTAATTTTTCCAGATCTTTAAAGTATGACAGAGGTACTTTAATAGGGATTGCATTAAATCTGTAGATTGCTTTGGGAAGTATAGACATTTTAACAATATTGATTCTTCCCAGCCATGAGCATGGTATATTTTTCCATTTGTTAACATCTTCAGCTATTCCTTTTATCATAGTTTCATAGTTCTCTTTATAGAGATCTTTCATATCCTTTGTTAGATACATTCCCAGATATTTCATCTTCCTTGACACTACTGTAAAAGGAATAGAGTTATGTTAATAGAACTTAATCTTCCCACAAATGCAAGCTGGAAGTGATGAAAATAAGGTCTGTCTATGTAAAGTAATCCTAGTTCTCAACTACTTTATACTTATTTGACAATGATAAATAGGAGATATTACAGTAAGAAAGTAGAGGAACACCTACTCTAGGCTAGTCTATGGAGAAACAGAAATGAGATAATGAGATCAGTTTTGAAAGATGAAGAGAAATTGGCAAAATTTAGGGGAAATAGAGCAGAGAGGACATTTTCTTATAGGAGCAAGAGCTTGTTAAAAGACTCAGATGTGAAAGGATTCATAACATAAAAATACATTGCCATAAAAGTAGTAAATCCTTGGATAAAAATGAAATTACAAGTAACATGGTGAGGCAGACATTAACCATATCATAAGGACTTGAATAAAAGTTAAGGAGGTTATATTTTATACTTTGATCAATAAAGAATCACAAAATTATTTTAAATAAGGAGATGACATGATTAGTCTTAAGTTTCATAAAGACTATTCTAGCATCAGTATGGAAATTGGTTGAAGACGATCAAGTTTTAAGGCAATGGTAACCATTGAAATAGACAATGGACTGATTAAAGAGCTGTAAATAAGGTGCAACTAGCAAGAACACCTTATTGCTTTAGGATGTGGATGTCAAATTCAAGAGGCAATTCTCAGGTTTCCAATTAGGGCAATTGGGTACTATTTACCAAGAAAGGAAATGCAAAAGAGCCACCATATCTGATGGGAAGTTCATGAATTTAATTTTGATGAATATTGCCAGTAAAGCCAAGTTAAGGTATTTAGAAAACAGTTGGATACATGTGTCTAAAACTTAAAAAAATATGTCCGGGTGGTGGCACCCGTGCCTCAGCGAGTAGGGCGCCTGTCCCATATACCCAGGGTAGCGGGTTCAAATCCAGCCCCACCCAACAGCAAAACAAAAAAACCCGCGTTGGGGCGGGTGCCTGTAGTCTCAGCTACTCCGGAGGCTGAGGCAAGAGAATTGCCTAAGCCCAAGAGTTGGAAGTTGCTGTGAGCTGTGTGACACCATGGCACTCTACCAAGGGTGATAAAGTGAGACTCCGTCTCTACAAAAAAAAAAAAAAAGTCTGGGTTATAAATATAGACTTAGTTGTAATCTATACAAACTTAAAGGAAGAGTAGTTGAGAGTGCTCCAATAGCGAATGTATACAGTATGTTGATAACAGAAGAATTAGGCCAAGCATGGTGGTTCACACTTATAGTACCAGCACTTTGAGAGTCTGAGGTAGAAGGATCACTTGAATCCATAAGTTTAATGTTGCATTGAGCTGTGATTATTCCACTGCACTCCAGCCTGGGCAGTGGAATGAGACTTTGTTTCTTAAAAAACAAACAAAGAAGCAAACCAACAAAAAAATAAGTTTTGTTATTATTTTAAATTTCATTGATTCCTGCCCTTACATTTATTATTTTCTTTATTCTGCTTGATTTATTTTTTATTTTTCTCTTCTTTCTCTTTCTCCTTAAGGTAGAAATTCAGATAATTTATTTATGATTTTTCTTTTTTCAAAAATCATCCCACTCTCCGAAACAATAAAAACAAAACACCAAACAACAACAAAAAATTAATTAAAAGGGGGGACAAGAAGTAATAAAAGTTCATCCAGCCCAAAATGTCACTCTTTATTTCTCTTCGTTTATTAAGTGAGGGCAATAATTGTCCCTTGCTTATAAATTTACCTATTACTACTTAACGTAATATGTTTTTATATATTTATTTATGCACTTAGCTTTCTTCTTGTCTGTTAGTATGTTTAAGACCCAAGAGGGAAAGTCTATATCTGTAAGGTTCATTCATTTATTTCTGCCACTTAGAAAAGAGTTAGGAACTCAGTAAATACTTATTGAATGAAAGTTCGCATAAGGTTCTCTTCTTTTCTAATGCAAACATTTAGAAATAGCAATTTCACCACCAGCACAGCATTTTCTGTGTTGCAGCCATTTTGATACTTTAATTTTCATTTTCATAATGTTCTATGTAATTTTGATTTCCTTTGATAGTTTTCTGTTTGACCCATGGATTATTTAGAAATATATTTAAATTGCCAAGTATTTGGATATTTTTTCCCACATGAAATGATCTCAATTATTTTTAATTTATTGATATTTTACTTGTAGTATAAGATAAAATATTTCTTGAAGTATTTTCCATGTTTTTTTGAAAAAAAAATGTGTATTGTGTTATTGTTGAACAAGACATTTTGCATATTTCAATTAAATTCTGTTGTAGGATGTTATTTCTCACTTCTTTTATTTCTTTGCTGATATTTTGTTTAGGGGTTCTATAAAATGCTGAGAGATGAGGGCAGAAGACCCAAACTATATTTGTGGATTTTTATTTCTTTCATTTCAGCAGTAACATTTTTTTGTCTAACACATTTTGGAGCTCTTTTTGGAGCATAGACATTTAGGATCATTACATCTTCTTCACAAATTGACTTTTTCTTATGTTATGATGTCCCTATTTGTTTCTCATAATTTTCTTTGTTCTGAAATATATTTTGTTCACAAGTCCAAATGCTGCCACCGCTTTCTTTTGAATTCTGTTTAAATAATATTTACATATTTGTGTGTATGTAAAACTATCTATATTTATATCTATATCTATGTATATATAGTTTTAATTTTAACCAATCAATATTATTATATTGAAGTGAGCTTTTTAAATACAACATATAGCTGTGTCATGTTTTCTTATAGATTCTGCCAATATGTGTATTTTAATTATTGTATAAAGGCTACTTATAGTAATCTAATATAATTATTGATATACTGGTTGGACATCACTAATCCCAAGTTCTAAAATTCAAGATACTCCAAAATCCAAAATATTTTGGGCATCAACAGTGTGCCACAAATGTCACATATGTCACACCTGATCTCATATGATGAGTTATAGTCAAATGCAGATTCAGAACTCAGAGTTTATTCAGCATCTGCAACAGATGTATGACACACTCATCCCCTTTTAGCTGTGAAATATAATTTCTAAACACCCTGAGTCCCCCATGTAAGTGCACCTGTAAATGTTATTAAAATTGTGCGTGGGCTGCCCGAATGTGCCAACAGCAAAATCCCCATGATTCCACACATGGGGCCAAGACTTATGTTCATTATTCATTGTGGGTTTGTTTATTTGTTTGTTTGTTTTGTTTTGTTTTGTTTTTCTTGAGACAGAGTCTTAATTTGTTGCCCTCAGTAGAATGCTATGGTGTCATAGCTCACAGCAACCTCAAACTCTTGGGCATAAGCTATTCTATTGTCTCAGCCTCCTAAGTAGCTGGGACTACAGGCGCCTGCCAGAATGCTCGGCTATTTTTTTAGAGATGGGGTCTCCCACTTTTTCAGGCGGGTCTTGAAGCTGTGAACTCAAGCAATCTGCCTGCCTCAGCCTACCAGAGTGCTAGGATTATAAGTGTGAGCCAATGTGTCCGGCCTCTCATTGTGTTTTTGTGCTTATTTTTTGCTCTGTGGTGTAAAGGTATTGTTGAACATGTTGAAAGACCAGCAGATACACCTGTGGGTAATACTGATAAGGAAAAAAAGCATTTATGTTTATCTATGGCATGAAAAGTCAAAATGTTGGAGAGACTGGATAGTGATTTAATTGTTATTTGAATTACAGAAGAGTAAGGTGTTAGGACAACTACCACAAGACCTGAAGAAATAGGATAAACTATTAAAGTTCTATGCTGAAAGTGATCAACAGAAGTTAATGAAAAATAGAAAAACACTACATAAAAATACAAAGGAATATCTCAACTATGTACTGAAAGACTAGATCCATCAGCATCTCAGTGAACATATGCCACTTAGTGATGTGGTGATTATGACATAAGAGAACATCTATGGCAGTGAATTGAAACTTGAAGGGAACTGTGAATATTCAACAGACTGGTTGTAGAAATCTTTAAAAAGACATAGTATTGCTTTTTTTTGAGACAGAGTCTCACTATGTTGCCCTTGGTACCGCGCCGTGGAGTCACAGCTCACAGTAACCTCAAACTCTTTGGGCTTAAGCAATTCTCTTGCCTCAGCCTCCCAAATAGCTGTACCCACCATAACACCTAATTTTTTTTTTTTTTTTTTTTTTTTTTTGCCATTGTTGTTATTTTTGTTTAGCAGGCCCTGCTGGCTTCAAACCCACCAGCCCCTGTGCACATGGCCGGTGCCATAATCACTGAGCTAAGTATGCTGAGCCAGAAAAGGCATAATATTACATTTTTTAAAAAATATATAGTATTACATTTTAAAAGATTTGAGGTGATAAACCTCTGCTAGTCACAAATCAGTGTAGAAATTCATTGGTGAGAACAAGTTTGCTGAGATCATCACTGATGAAAATCTGACATCAGAACAAGTCTACAATGCTGAAAAAACAATACAGTTTTGACATTGTCCCAGTAGACACTGCAACTAATGAGGCAGACCCTGTAGGAACTAAGGTTACCAATGATAGAATAACTACTCTGAAATGTAGTATATGTATATGCTGACAGGAATAGTAAAAAGGTTGTGTCCTTACTGCTTTAAAGAGTGACTTTTATACCAGTCCGTTATTATGCTAACGAGAAGGTCTGAATAACCAGGGACCTCTTTTGTGATTAATTTAACAACCATGTTGTGCCAGCAGTGGCTCATGCTCACTGCAGGAAAGTTGAACTTCTGAACGATGACTGCAAGATTTTGTTATTAATTTACAACTGTTATGCTCATCACAAAGTTAAAGTTACCATCAAAAATAATTAATTCCATGTACTTTTACCCAACTGTGTCTTCATTAATTTAACAACATGACCATGGTATTCTTAGGGTGGTGAAGAATAAATATAAAATCACTTTATTAAAGAGCATTCTAGCAGCAGTGAACAGAGATGAATGTGTATGTAGAAGGTTTTCAGGAGTTTAGCATGAAGGATGTCATATATGCTGTTGCCAATGGTTGGGACACAATATTTAAGATGTGTGACTATGAATAATAACAATAATGAACAAGGTAGTGACCTGGTGACTTTGAAGGACTATATATATGAAGCGAGAAAAAAATCTGACATCCTTACATAAGAAAAATATGCCTTCAGAGTTCAAAACTAAGTTGAAAACTAGATATAAAATAATTTTTAACATGAATAATGAATTCCAGCTGTTCATTCATTGACTGATGGTAAAATAACTGAAAGGATTCTCAATCAAAGTGCTCATAATAATAGTGACAATGAATATGATATTAGCACTGCAGAAAAATGCCTTTAGACAACATGGTGAAAATATATAACAGGCTTATAAAGACTAGAGCTACATGTATCCATAACATAAACAAAAAATCATGTTGGAGGTAGCGCCTGTGGCTCAAAGGAGTAGAGCGCCAGCCCCATATGCTAGAAGTGGCGGGTTCAAACTCAGCCCCGGCTAAAAACTGGAAAAAGAAATCATGTTGGTTTATAAAATCAAAGAGATTTCTAAGACAAAGCATAAATAATGAGGCAGATGACTGTGGAAGAAACTTATAAAAAGCCATATAGAAAATGTCTCCTCATTATCTGAGGACCCACTTCATGACTCCTTAGCTCTTCTGAGATTTCTTCTAACATGAAAAATAAAATTCACTGTAAAGTAAACTTTTAATCAAAACACAGCATCATAGATGGAGACTGAAAGTGTGCTAGTATTTACTTTTGCTGTAGTCTAACAGCTTAATATAGGAGATATAATGATGCTAATGTGCTGCATATTTACAATGAACATATTTTCCCATGTTATTAATGGAATGTCGTATTTTTATTGTGAATTACTTATGTGTGAATAAGTCCAAAAAATTATTAGTTATTTGTATCATATAAATTCAACATCAGGAACAATAATGATGCCATACAACCACAAATTGTCCACATGGGTGACCAAGATAATGACCCATGTGGACAATTTTCTTTTGGATGGTTCAATGTACACACATTTTGTTTTATGCAACAAAATTTTTAAAATATTGTATAAGAGAAGGAAAGAGTCCTGAAGTCATAGAAGCTCCACTTGAAGTCATCACAGGAAAAAGTTTCTGAAGCATTGCCTGAGAAGCAGACGTGCAGATGCTAGATAGCTGTAGATCTGCAAGAGGACTCGGTTCAAACAAAGAATATCCTAGACACATTGTGATTACCTTAGCCAAAGTCAAAATGAAAGAGAAAATTCTGCAAGCATCCAGATGCAAACATTAGGTTACCAACATTAGGGCAAAAATGTAACAGTAATAGCAGACTTTTCAATGGAAACTTTTTTTTATTTATTTCAAATTATTATGAGAATATAAATTTTCAGATTACATTGTTCTCACTTCTGGGGTAAATTTCCAGTTGTAAAAGAGTTCCTTACCCAACGGGGTATGTTAAACACCCTCACAATGAGTACAATAGGTGAGATACCGCCACATGCACTCCCTCCTTCTGCCAATCATCCTTTGCTCTGCCCTCTTCCTTCCTCCCCTGCCCCAGTACTAGACTATATTTATGTTTTATTGTTTATATGAGCAAGTGATTGTTTATATATTGGTTTCACATTAGTATTGAGTATATTGGATATTTATTTCTCCATTCATGACATACTTTACTAAGAAGAATGTGTTTCATCTCCATTCAGGTAAATGTAAAAGATGTCTCCATCTCTTTTAATGGCTAAATGGTATTCCATGGTACACATATGCCACAATTTGTTGATCAATTCATGAGTTTCTGGACATTTGGATTGGTTCCAGGACTTGGCAATTATGAATTGAGCCACAATAAGCATCCTGGTGGAAATGTCTTTGTGGTAAAATAATTTTTGTTCTTTTGGAATTTCAGAATGAAATGGAAGGTTTACTTTTAGTTCTTTGACAATTTCCCATTCTTCTTTTCAAAAAGGTTGTATTAGTTTGCAATCCCACCAGCAGTGTAGAATCATTCCCTTCTCTCCACATCCATGCCAGCATCTGCAGTTTGGCAACTTTGTGATGTGGCCTAATCTTATTGGGGTTAGGTGATATCTCAGAGTGGTTTTCATTTGTATTTCTCTGATGATTAAATAAGATGATCATTTTTTTCATGCGTGTGTTGGCCAATTGTCTGTCATCTTCAGAGAAGTTTCTGTTCAAATCTCTTACCCACTTATAGATGGAATTGTGTGCTCTTTTCATTGGAAAATTTTTAAGCCTGAAGAGAGTGGTCACCTGACTTCAATCTTCTGAAACAAAACAACATTCAGCCCAGTATTCTGTCTCCTGATAAACTAAGTTTCATATTTTATGGAGAATTGAAATCATTTACTGACATGAAAGAATTGGAGATATTTACCACCACAGGACCAGCTCTTCAGAGAATACTCACACCATTCATACACAGAACATCACAATGAACTACCAGCCAAAAATATTACCCAGAAACTAAAGGACAAAGCCTAGCTTCTACAATAGCCAAAATCATAAAAATAGGCAACAGACCTCAACAAAACAAGATAAAAATAACCCCACCATACCTATTAATTCTCTCAGTAAATATGAATGTCTTGAATTCCCCACTGAAGGCTAGCTGACTGGATAAAAAAGCACAAGCCAAGTATATGCTGTCTTCATAAAATGGATCTAACCTCCAAGGAAAGAATGCAATACGCAGGGTGAAAGTATGGTAAAACTTGTTTCAGGCTAATAGAAATCAGAAGAAAGTAGAAATTGCCATCTAATTTGAAGGTTCCTTGTTCTTCAAATTAAAAGAAGTAAAGAAAGATAAAGATGGACACTATACACTGGTCAAAGGTGTTTTCTTGAAAACAAGTAGACTTTTCAATCCTAAGTATATATATGTACTGACCTTAAATGCTCTCAGATTTATAAAATCAGTCTAAACAATGTGATATCCTGCAACATAATAATATCTAAGGATGTCAACCCCCTACTGACAGAACGTAACAGATCCCCCAAACAGAAACTAAACAAAGAACTGATGGATGTAAAAATGACTCTAGAACAAATGCACTTCAAAGAAAAATGTATATACAGAATCCAATAATACTGAGTATATGTTCTTTTTGTCAGCTCATGGATTTTTTCTCCAAAATTGATCATGTACTGGGAAAAAATGAAATCTCTACAAATATGAAAGAATATAAATTATAGCTTGTGTCATTTTGAATAATCATGGAATAAAAGTAGAAATCAACAAAAACTTGCATACCCATATTGCTGGGAGAACTACAAAGTCATGGAAACTAAACAATGATGCTGAATGACAGGTGGGTCAAGGAGTAGATAAAGAAGGAAATCATGAGATTCCTTGGACAAAATGACAATGCTTCTACAAGCTATCAAAACATGTGGGATACTGTAAAAGCAGCCCTAAGGGGGAAAAAAAAATTATTTCCTTAAACGCCCCCATCTAATAAACAGAAAGAGCACAAATCAATAACCAAATGAATAATCTCAAGGAACTGGAAAGGTAAGAGCAATTGAATCCCAAAGATAGCAGAAGTAAAAAAAAATAGATCACAATAAGTTGAAATCAAGAACAAAATAATTATTCAGGAGATTAATGAAACAAAGAGTTGATTCTTTGAAAAGATAGTTAAAATCAATTAACCTTTGGCCAGATTAAGTAGAAACACAAAAGTAAGGTCTCTAGTAACTTCAGTCAGAAATGAAAGACAGGAAATAACAGCAGATCCCACAGAGGTACAAACGATCATCACTGAATACAAAAAAAACTCTATGCCCCAAAATTTGAAAACTTGGAGGAAATGGACTAATACCTGAAGTCATACTGCCTCCATATTCCTAACAAAAAAAATAAATAGGACTTTAGACCAGACCAATATCACACACTGAAATTGCAACAATGATAAAAGAGCTTCCAAGAAAGAAGTCATGAACAAGATGGGTTTTCAGAGAAAAATTTTTCAAAGAATTTTTCAGAATTCTATGAACCATTCAAAGAATAGCATACACCTGTATTTCAGAACTTATGCCAAAATATTTAGAAGGAAAGAACTTTCCTCAACTACAATGATGAAGGAAATATCATCCTAATACTAAAACCAGAATAGGATGCAAAAACAACAACAAAAAAGAAAAGTACAAACCACTATCATTAATGAATATTGCAAAAATATTCAGTAAAACCCTAGAAAATAGAGTACAGCTGCACATTAAGACAATTATACATCTTGATCATATGAGCTTCATCCCAGGAAAGCAAGAGTCATTCAACGTATGCAAATCCACCAATGTAATTCACCACATAAACAGAAGGAAACCAAAGACCATAAGATCCTCTCACTAGGTGCAGAAAAAGCATTCGACAGAATTCAGCATCCTTTTCTGATAATATCACTTAAGAAAATAGGCATAGATGGGACATATCTTGAACTGATAAAAATTATCTACAACAAACCCACTTCTAATGTTATACTAAATAAATCAAAACTGAAAGCACTTCCGCTTAAAACTGGAACCAGACAAGCAAGTCCATTAACACCACTACTATCCAACATAGTGCTGGAATCCCTACCCAATTCAATGTGGCAGAAGAAGGACATCAAGTGTATCCAAATGCAGACTCGGGAGGTCAATTTTCATTCTTTGCTGATATGATATATTACTTAGAAAAACCCAGGGACTCAGGCACAGGAGTACTGGAGGTGATCAAGAAATACACTAATGTCTTGACTTATAAAATCAATGTCCACGAATCAGTAGCCCTCAATTATAAAAAAAAAAAAAAAACAGTCTGATTGAGAAGCAAATCAAAGACACAATACCCTTTACAGTAGCTTGAAAGAAACTTAAATACCTGGGAATATATCTAACAAAGGATGTGAACAAATTCTATAGAGATAATTATGAAACCTTCAGAAAAGAAGTGTCAAAAGATGTTAACAAATGAAAGAACATACTGTGCTCATAGCTGGGAATTATTGGTGTTGTTAAATTGTCTATACTACCCAAAACTATCCACAGATTTAATGTGATACCCATTAAATCAACAATATTGTGCTTTGAAGAATTTGAAAAAACAATAATGAATTTTATATGGAACCAGAAAAAAACATCTGAATAACCAATGCAATTTTATAAATAATAATGATAATAAAAAAGCTGGAGGCAGACTTCCAGCTGGAGGTGCCTTACCAGACTTCGGGTTATCCTATTGCAGGAAAATGAGGACCAATGGAGAGAACAAACACCATATTTCAAGGAAGAAGGCTTTTATTCAGCTATTGGAGCAAATACCATAGAAGAATTCAAAATGGCCATGCTACCCGACTGGCTTGGTCTTTCCCTTTTAATCTCCAGTCAAAAAGTTCTAAACTATGTACACATGCCTCATTGGCCGATTTGAATCAAGTGGGAGAAAAAGCCCCACCTCTCAAAGAACCACAAGCTTTCATAGAAGCCAAACCAGTAATTAGTTTTCAGATCCTAGGAAGGTAAGTCTACAAATTCCTAATTGCTGAGTCACCACAGGGAGGAACTTCAAGGTGTATCCTTGGCATCTCCTTGGGAAGATCTCTGTTCTTTTAGGTCTTACTTTTTCCAGGTATCCTCCCTCAGTACTATAACTCCATAGTGGTCAAAATTTCATGGTATTGGCATAACAATGGAGACACTGATGCATGGAACAGAATACAAAACCTAGAGATAAAACCAGCTTCATTAGGTTAATACTTGGAAACATGCCACCCTCCTAGCCTCAGCCAGAAAGAAGTGGATATGTTGAGCAAACCTATAACAAGTTCCGAAATAGCATCAACTATAAGAAATCTCCCCAAAAAGAAAAGCCCAGGATCAGATAGATTCACAACAGAATTCTACCAATCCTTTAAAGAGAAACTAATAATAATACTTAACCTTTTCCAAAACATAGAAAAAGATGGACTACTTCCCAACACATTCTATGAAGCAAATATCACCCTGATATCCAAACCAGGAAAAGACCCAAAAAGAAAAGAAATTATAGACCAATATCTCTAATGAATATTGATGCAAAAATATTCAATAAGATCCTAGCAAACAGAATCCAGCAACACATCAAAAAAAAATTATACACCACGATCAGGTGGGTTTCATCCCAGGGTACCAAGGATGGTTCAGCATACATAAATCCATAAATATTATGTATCACATAAACAAATCAAAAAACAAAGACCATATGATTCTCTCAATTGATGCAGAAAAAGCTTTTGACAATATCCAGCATCCTTTCTTGATTAGAACACTTAAGAAAATAGGTATAGAAGGAACATTTCTTAAACTGATAGAGGCCATCTACAGAAAACCCAGAGCCAATATTGTATTAAATGGAGTAAAATTGAAATAATTTCCACTCAGATCAGGGACCAAGCAAGGATTCCCACTGTTGCCACTGATTTTTAACATTGTAGTGGAAGTCTTAGCCACCGCAATCAGGCAAGAAACGGCAATCGAGGGGATCCAAATAGGACCAGAGGAGAGCAAACTGTTACTCTTCGCAGATGATATGATTATATATCTGGAAAACCCCAGGAATCAACTACAAAACTCCTAAAAGTGATCAAGGAATATAGCAACGTCTCAGGATACACAATTAACACTCATAAATCTATAGCCTTTATGTATACCAACAATAGTAAAGGGGAAAAAACAATCAAGGACTCTATTCCCTTTACAATAGTGCCAAAGAAGATGAAATATCTGGGAGTGTATCTAACTAAGAACGTGAAAGATATCTATTAAGAGAACTATGAAACTCTGAGAAAATAAATAGCTGAAGATGTTAACAAATGGAAAAACATACCATGCTCATGACTGGGAAGAATCAACATTGTTAATATGTCTATACTAACTAAAGCAATCTACAGATTTAATGCAATCTCTATTAAAGCACCTCTGTCATACTTTAAAGACCTCAAAAAATAATACTTCATTTTATATGGAAAGATAAAAAGCCTTGACTAGCCAAGAAATTACTCAGAAATAAAAGCAAATCAGATGGAATCACGCTACCAGACTTCAGACTATGCTATAAAGCGATAGTGATCAGAACAGCATGGTACTGGCACAAAAATAGAGAGGTAAATGTATGGAACAGAATTGAAGACAAAGATGTGAACCCAGACACTTATCATCATTTGATTTTTGATAAGCCT
>CAUYRH010000746.1:0-13316 GCA_963574655.1 Perodicticus potto
TGCCTCCGCCTCCCAAGTAGCTGGGACTACAGGCACCTGCCACAGCGCCCGGCCATTTTTTGGTTGCAGCCGTCATTGTTGTTTGGCGGGCCCGGGCTGGATTCGAACCCGCCAGCTCAGGTGTACGTGGCTGGCGCCTTAACCCGTTGAGCCACAGGCGCCAAGCCGCCCAGCTATTTTTAGAATCGGGGTCTTGCTCTTACTCAGGCTGGTCTGGAACCTGTGAGCTCAAGCAATCTACCTGTGTAGGCCTCCCAGAGTGCTAGGATTATAAGTGTGAGCCACCACGCCTGGCCCCAACGTTTTTCATTCTTTCGTTCTTTATTTTTATTATTAAATCATAGCTGTGTACATTAATGCATTTATGGGGTACAATGTGCTGGTTTTATATACAATTTGAAATACTTACAACAACTGGTTAAAGGCTATTTTTCATTCTTTTAAAATGTAATAAAATGCTAGGCTGGGGGAGACAGCTAGATCAGGGAAACAGGTTCAATACCAGACTAACAAGAATGAGACCCTATCTCTAAAAATTAGGCAGGTGCCTGTAGTCCCAGGTACTTGAGACACTGAGGCAAGAGCATAGCTTGAGCCTAAGAGTTTGAGGTTGCTGTGAGCTGTGACACCACAGCACTCTCCCCAGGGCAACAAAGTGAGACTCTGTCTCAAAAAAATAAATAAATAAAAGTAATTGGCTGAGGTGGGAGGATCTCTTGAGCTCAGGAATTTGAGAACATTCTGAGCAAGAACAATATACTGTCTCTACTGAAAATTAAAACAAAAATTTAGATGAGTGTCCTGGTGGTCACCTATAGTCCCAGCTACTCAGGAGGCTGAGGCAGGAGGGTTGCCTGAACCCAGGAGTTTGAGGTTGCTGTGAACTACGCTGATGCCACACCACTCTAGCCTGGGCAAGGGAGTGAGACTCTGTCTCAAAAAGCCAAAAAAAGAAAACGGTGGCTTGGCGCCAGTAGCACAGTGGTTATGGCGCCAACCACATACACCCAGGCTGGTGGGTTTGAACCCAGCCTGGGACAACTAAACAACAATGATGACAACATCAACAAAAAATAGCCGGGCGTTGTAGCAAGTGCTTGTAGTCTCAGCTACTTGAGAGACTGAGGTCAGAGGATTGCTTGAGCCTGGCCTAGCAGGCTGTATGTGGCCGTCACCCTACTCACTGAGCTACAAGTGCCACCGTCAAGAGACATGTTTAAAAACATGAATTGAGGGCGGCGCCTGTGGCTCATTGGGTAGGGCGCTGGCCCCATATACCGAGGGTGGTGGATTCAAACCCAGCCCCGGCCAAACTGCAACAAAAGAAGACCCGGGTATTGTGGTGGGCGCCTGTAGTCCCAGCTACTCAGGAGGCTGAGGCAAGAGAATCGCCTAAGCCCAAAAGTTGGAGGTTGTCATGAGCTGTGACACCACGGCACTCTACCAAGGGTGATAAAGTGAGACTCTGTCTCTAAAAAAAAAAACGCATTGAAGTTGAGTTTTAACAGATTTTTTTTTTGCAGTTTTGGCCGGGGCTGGTCTTGAACCCGCCACCCCCGTATATGGGGCCCGTGCCCTATCCTTGAGCTACAGGTGCCGCTGAGTTTTACAGATTTTTTAAAAAGTATTAGTTGAAATCACATTTTTCTTCTCTTTATAAAGGATGCTAATTTAAGTTTGTCATAGATTTCCTAATGTTTAGCCATCACTGATTCCTGTTATAAACTGCCCTTCGTTGTAATGTGGTGTAATTGGTATATACTGGGGATTTATCACTATTTTTTTTTTTTTTGAGATAGAGTCTCACTTTATTGCCCTCAGTAGAGTGCGGTGGCATCATAGCTCACAGCAACCTCAAACTCTTGGGCTCAAGCAATACTCTTGCCTCAGGCTTCCAAGTAGCTAGGAGTACAGGCGCCCTCCACAACACCTGGCTATTTTTACTCTACTCACTCTGGCTCAGGCTCTTCTTGAACCTGTGAGCTCAGGCAATCCACCTACCTCGGCCTCCCAGACTGGTAGTATTACAGGCCTGAGCCACCTCACCTGGCCGATTTATTGCTATTTTACTCAAGATTTGTATATCTATTATGCTCTTAGGTAAGACAAATTTGCATATGGACTTGCTGTCTTGGACCAACTTAAGTTGTGAAGGTCATGTATAAACTTATGGGACCAGTTGCAAAACTTTGTGGTTTTATACCCTGTAATTATTCAAATATGATAGAATGATCTATTCCTTGAAGATATGAATGCTCTTACTAAGAAGACCATGTGACGCTCTTTGGGGAGGTGTATTTTCTTTTCAGGGTAACAAAGAGAGATCTTATTTAGGAAGAACAAAGAGAAAGTTCAAAGCACTTCCAAAATGAGTTGGAAATGTGTCCTCTCATGGAGGTAAGAGAGTCTAAGGTGTATTTTATTTATTTATTTATTTATTTATTTATTTATTTATTTATTATGTGTCTTGGCTCCCAGCCTCTTCCTTTGTCTTCAAAGTGTGTCGTTCCACTTTGGGGATAGACTCTGCCCAGAGCCTCTGGCAGGAGCACACCTTGATTTTAGCCTCACAAACGCATTTCAGACCCTAGCCTATTGTAAAATAGTAAATTCATATTGTTTTAAGCCAGTAAGTCTGTGGCGATTTGTTACAACTACAACCAAATTGCCACAATTTGCTAACTCTATAAACATTTATCATAAATGACCAAAACTGACTCAAGAAGACTTAACAGCAACAACAAAGCCCTCAGAAAAAATACTAAATTTTCTTTTTCTTATTTTTAAATAAAATACACGAGGCCAGGAGTCTATACTCCTGGCACTCTAGAAGGCCAAGGCAGGAGGATCCCTTGAGCTCAGGAGTTCGAGACCAGCCTTAGCAAGAGTGAGACTCCATCTTACTAAAAATAGAAAAACTAGCTGGGCATCGTCATGGTGGGCACTTGAAGTCCTATCTACTTGAGAGGCTAAGCCAGGATGATCGTTTGAGCCCAAAAGTTTGAGGTTGTTGTGAGCTACGATGAAGGCATGACACTCCACCAAGGGTGACAGAGCGAGACTCTGTCTCAAAACAAAAGAAAAGAAAACAGAAGCAGAGACAGCAAACACAAGCAAGAGAAAACAAAACACAGAATCAGTGCGAGTTGAACTTTCTTGCCTCATGAAATTCACTGGGTAGGGCTGGGGTAAACCAGCCCCAGGCACAGTCTCCCTGTTTCCAGTGGGTAAGTACCTGCAGGCCCTCTTGCTGGACCCTTCAGCAAGGGGAGACGACCCAGACACAGATCCATTTTAGACAAGAGAAAAGTGTTATCTGCAAAACAGTTGCATGGTCAGACTTCGGAGAGATGATTGCCAAACAAGAAAACACTGCAGGTTTCTGAAGGAAAACAAAAGACAAGCATACCAAAGTCAGCTCTGCTCATCACGTGAAAAACAGCAAAATTCTCACATGAAAATCATGTCCTTAGAAGCCGCATAACACATCTTCAGATATTCAGCATTACAAAGTCAGGGGGAAGTGTTTACATTCAGAAAGTTTACAGTTTACAGGCAGGACTGAAGTTTCATTGATTTGGGATACCAGAACTGACAGAGCAACCTTGGAGTTCTTTTATTTATTTATTTATTTTTGAGACAGAGTCTCACTATGTCACCCTCGATAGAGTGCTGTGGCATCACAGCTCACAGCACCCTCCAACTCTTGGGCTTAAGCGATTCTCTTGCCTCAGCCTCCCAAGTAGCTGTGACGACAGGCACCTGCCACAACACCCATTTTTTGTTGCAGTTGTCATTGTTGTTTTAGCTGGCTGGGTTCGAACCTGCCAACCTCAGTGTACATGGCTAGCACCGTAACCACTGAGTTACAGGCGCCGAGCCAGATCTTGAGGTTCTTTGTTTGGTACAGTGTATCTGAGGGTCCAGAGTGTTTGATCTGTAATTTTCTCCTACCTGTGAGATGTGGTTGTATGCTGTTACGGTAGCTGTCCTGAGCGTGGTTTTGTTTCCACAGAGGAAAATAGAGCTTTAGCTTGGAGCAGTCATAACTCTTGAACCCTTCCTCCCGAGAAAAACACCCTAACTGGTACAAAAAGCATTTTTTTTTCCCTTCATGAGTAGATGATTGACATTATCTTTATCCTTGGAATTAGGTATTCCCACAGATTGTGTCTGCAGGCAGCTCTTCCTTCCACTTTTCCTGGGCCCTTTCTCGGCAGATTCACAGGCTTCCGCGGCTCAACCAAGGATAGTCATTCAGACGGTGTCTGCAGCTCAGTGGGTAGGGCATCGGCCACGTACACCGAAGTTGGCAGGTTCGAGCCCAGCCCGGGCCTGCTAAAACAATGACAACTGCAACAAAAAATTAGGAGGGTGTAGAGGTGGGCACCTGTAGTCCTAGCTAGTTAGGAGGCTGAGGCAAGAAAATTGCTTGAGCCCAAGGGTTTGTGGTTGCTGTGAGCTGTGACGCCATGGTACTCTACCGACGGTGACAAAGTGAGACTGTCTCAAAAACAAACAAACAAACAAAGATAGTCATTTGCTAGCAAACAACCACCAGGACAGTCACAAACTTGGCTGCCTCTGAATCCAGGTCTCCTGTGTCATTCACAGCATCACAGTGAAGTTTTCTCTTGGGTTTTGTGAATAAACTGTTTTAGCTACTTGAGTGTCTTGGTGTATGTGTCCGGCGCCCTAGCTGCTGAGCTACTGGCATCACCCCAGCTATTTTTTTGTTGTAGTTGTCACTGTTTAGCAGGCCTGGGTTGGGTTTGAACCCGCCAGCTCCGGTATATGTGGCCGGCGCCCTAGCTGCTGAGCTACAGGCGCCAAGCCAAGTCATCAAGTTGTTAACAGTTTCTTATGGTGGCCCTAGGAAACTCATACCAGGTACTGACTCTGCCTATTTTCTACTTTATACAAATGGAATTATACAGTACACATTTTGCATGTGGCTTCTTTTATCTAACCTTATCTCCACTGTGAGATTCATCTACTTTAATATGTGTAGGTGATGTTTATTACGGTTAACCCTTATGGCTGCATAGTACCATACAACCCACTGTGTGATATGCCACAGAATTCATGCACGGTTCTGCAGAGGGATATTGAGTCCTTTCCAGTTTGAGGATTTTATTAATGTTGCTTACCAGCATTCTGGTGCATGTCTTTTGGTAAATGGATGTACACATTTCTATGGGACATTTCTATGGGGTAGTCCAAAAATTCTCCAAAGTGCTTGTCCCAACTTACAAGCCCCTAGCAGTGTGGGAAACTTTCATTTGCCACACTGTCTTACCAGCGCTTGGTGTTTTTCATTCTAGTCATTCTGGTATGTATGTAGTAACAGTGATAGTATATTGTGCTTTTATATTTATTTATGTATTTATTGAGACAGAGTTTTACTATGTCACCCTCAGTAGAGTGTCTAGCATCACAGCTCACAGCAACCTCCAACTCCTGGGCCCAGGCGATTCTCTTCCCTCAGCCTCCCAAGCAGCTGGGACTACAGGTGCCCGCCACAACGCCTGACTATTGTTTGTTGCAGTTGTCATTGTTGGTTAGCAGACGCAGGCCAGGTTCACACCTGCCGGTCTCGGCGTATGTGGATGGCGCTATAACCACTGTGCTATGGGCGCCGAGCCTATATTGTGCTTTTTTTTTTAAGAGACAGAGTCTCACTTTATTGCCCTTGGTAGAGTGCTTTGGCATCAGAGCTCACAGCAACCTCCAACTCTTGGGCTTAGGCGATTCTCTTGCCTCAGCCTCCCGAGTAGCTGTGACTACAGGCGCTCACCACAACGCCCAGCTATTTTTTTGTTGCAGTTTGGCTGGGGCCAGGTTTGAACCCACCACCCTCAGTATATGGGGCTGGCGCCCTACCCACTGAGCCACAGGCGCACCCTTATATTGTGCTTTTAACTTGCATTCTCATGTGGACTAAAGAGATTGGCATCTTTTCATGTAATTATTGACCACATGACTATCTTCTTTCCAAAGGGTAAATTCAAATCTTTTGAATATATTTCTATTGGATTGGTTGAATGCTACCTATTTTTCTTGTTGATTTTAGGAGTTCTTTAAATATTTTGAATACAAATCCTTTGTGTAATATGTGTGTTGCCAGTATGTGCTACTGTTCCCAGGGTGACTTCTCATGCTCTTAATTTAGTAAATTTGCTGGCTTTAAAGGCCGAGAATCCAAAGCTTATGGCAAGTAAGTTGTACCAAAAAAAGGAAGATGATACCTTCTTATATAACATACAATTCCATACCCTTTGGGTTGTCAGCACCAAAAGAATTTCACACAGGTTTGGGAGAAGTTTGAAAGAGGTGGAAAACCTTGCCTTGACCATGAAGGCAAAGGACATCTGTGGTCCACCCTTCCAGTCCAGAAAGTTCTGTGCAACTACAAAGGCAGCCTGGAGTCCTGAGGGACTGTGTGCGTAAGAATCACAAGGACTCTCAGTTTCTTTTTTTGAGACAGAGCCTCGAGCTATCGCCCTGGGTAGAGTGCTGTGGTGTCACAGCTCACAGCAACTTCCAACTCCTGGGCTCAAGAGAGTCTCTTGCTTCAGTCTCCCGAATAACTAGGACTACAGGCAACTGCCACAACCCCGGCTATTTTGTTTTTGGTTGTAGTTGTCATTGTTTGGCAGGCCCGGGCTAGATTCGAACCTGTCAGCTCCGGTGTATGTGGCTGGCAGCTTAGCTGCTTGAGCCACAGGTGCCACTGGACTCTGAGATTCAAAGACGTCTTTGGAGAAGAGCATTTGCATGGCCATATCTGTGAATCAAATGTTTCACCATTCCAGAAATAGCTACCTGAGTATTAACTGGTCTCTGCGGGAGAATACCTGGATAGATTTTTAGTCTAGGAGCTCCCTTTGATTCTGGCACCTGGGATAATAACAACGACAACCATGGTAATATAGTATCATCCATTGTACGTTCCCTTCCTACCATTCCATGTGGTATTGACTTTTCATAACATCATTAACTGCTGCCATTTTTCAGGGCCGTGCTAAGTGTGTTCCGCTGTAGCTCGTAATCTTCCCCACATCCAAGAGGGAATCATGACTCTTTCTTCACACTCTCTTCCCTTTAGACCAGAGCTTACCGCCTAACGAGAGGCAGAGAGAGGCCTGGAAATTACTTCTGCCTGGCTCAGAATGAGAGTGGGAATAAAATGGTCACCATTTAACACCAGATATTTAAGAGACAGGATTACCCAGCTCGGTCCATTTGCTCACCATTCACAGCAGACGCGCTGAGAGCATCTGCTATCCCCAGGAACAAAACCTTCCAGATGAATAATTTCCCATGTGAGGGGCCAGAAGTGAAAGACATTGTCTTTAAACCGTGGGAGCAGCCCAACCACTAGAGTCAACAACATTTCCATATTTGTAGTCATTCTAGTCATTTCTAGAGTCATTCTTCCTCAAAGGTGCCTCAAGTCAATTTAATCAGGAGCAGATTCGGGAATGTCTCCTGCGGTAACGTGTACGAGAGTCACCTGGAAATCTTGTGAAATGCCGATTCAGAGTCAGTAGGTCTGGGTGGGTCTGAGGGTCTGCCCGGCCGCCCCTCACACGTGTCCGCTGCAGGTCTGAGGGCCACCTCTGACTGGTGGCTTGGAGAGTGTCCAAGCTGGCTGGACCTTCCCGAGCATCTGGTGTAATCCTCGCACTGGACACACTGGGTCACTAGGCCTAAGAGGGTAAAGGGACATGCTCAAGGTCACACAGGAATTTAGGGCAAAAGCTAGACCTAAAAGACACAGTCCCCAGAGCAATCAAAGTATGAAAATACCACTGTCCAACTCAACTTCACCACAGAACAGCCACTGTGTTTGAACACCTCTGTGTGGTAGGCCCTTGGTTCCTAACCCACAAAAACATCAAGATAGGCTTTTTATTTTCTTTGAGACAGAGTCTCACTATGTCACCCTTGGTAGAGTGCAGAGTGTCACAACTCACAGCAACCTCTAACTTTTGGGCTTAAGCAATTCTCTTGCTTCAGCCTCCCAAGTAGCTGGAACTACAGGCGCCCACCACAAGGCCCAGCCAGTTTTTTGTTGCAGTTGTCATTGCTGTTTAGTTGGCTTAGGCTGGGTTCGAACCTGCCAGCCTGGGTGTATGTGGCTGGCGCCCCATTCACTGAGCTACGGGCACTGCCCAAGATAGGCATTATTATTTCTTCTTCTTATTATTATTATTTGTAAATGCGAAAACTGAGGCTTATACAAAAGCAACTGGCCAAACCAGGATTTGAATGTAAATATGTCCAACTTCAAAACCTGCTCTTTCTTACAGGATACATTGATGTTATCCCATTTCAAAGGACCCCAGCTGGGCTTGGTGTGTTGCTGGAATCTGGGGTGCAGAGTGACGTCACAGAGGCTAAGACCTGCTGAAGGAATTGTATGGAATAAGGGAGGCTATGAGCTCTCTTAGGCATGTAGCAAGAAATCTTTATTTTAACACAGCTTATATAGCCAATACTACACATATACACTATTAATCAATGATCTTATGACATTATCCATCATCCATCTAAAACCTGGTGACTTGATTCTCATGATCATCACCTGACCACCTCATGACCAGGCCATCACCAGCCCGGCGCCCTCCTGTCTATTGATCAACTAACACAATACTCCATTAACTATTATCTTTTACCATCATTACATCTAAAATTAAATCTAAGCCACAAAGCAAACTCTGGAGGAATAAGCTGCTTGAACACTAGAACCTTAACAGACCATCCAGAGGTTATTCATTCTCTAGAAGTGGTGGAGATTCCTAAGATATAGAGACTTACCTGCAAGCCCTGCCTCCAGGACCAAGCCTTTGTTCACCAAAGCATTACCTTCTGCATGAGCTGGCCTAAGGTCAAAATGGAGTTCTATCCCAGTCTCTCCTTCCCAACTCACTAAAAATCTTCAAACCTGTTCTCACAGAATGAATCTGTTTAAAGGCACATATAAGCTTTTCACCTATAGTGGTGGCTCACACCTGTAATCCCAGCACTTTGGGAGGGTGGGCAGAACTGCCTGAGCTCACGAGTTCAAGACCAGTCTGAGCCAGAGCAAGACCTCATCTCTGTAACTAGCAAGACATTGTGGCAAGTGCCTGTAGCCCCAGCTACTCAGGAAGCTAAGGCAAGAGAATCACTTCAGCCCAAGAGTTAGAGGTTGCTGTGAGTTATGACACCTGCACTCTCTATTGTGGGAGACAAAGTGAGACTCTCTCAAAAAAAAAAAAACAAACAGAGAGGACTTGAGCTGCATTCAAGTACAAACTAGGTCTATTTTGTTTTTAAATCAAAAATCAATTAGGTGGTTTTCAAATATTCAAATTTTCTCACATTCAAATTCTTTTTATAGGGCTTGCTAACAATGGAATTTAAAGAGTTGTAAATCATTTCAGAGTCTTATTGCAAAGCAAGGCAGTCAAATAAAATACAGGCATATATAATATTTAAAATAGAAACAATTTAACATAAAACATTTAAAACAGACCACTACCTGCTGACTGTGCTCTGTTATTCCTAGTAATTAAGTTATTTGGGAATCCATTTGTCTTTTATCTTTTTAGAATTTCTATTTATCCCTTTGCATGAATTCCATCTGAGAGTCAGTCTCGAGGCCTCTTTTGGGTTGACTTTGATCAGAGATTTCTGGCCCTGCTCTCTGGGCTCATGAAAGAGCCCAGTGTTTGCTCTGCCCGGGCCTCCAGGATGTATTCCTCTGCCTGGTCAGGCCGGCAGCCACTTGGTTGAGTCAGCTTTCCCATTCTATACAGAGAGGATTTGTTTTTGTTATTGTTTGTTTTCTGAGACAGGCCCTCACTCTGTCACCCTGGGGTAGAGTGCTGTGGTCACAGCAACCTCAAACTCAAGAGATTCTCCTGCCTCAGTCTCCCAAGTAGCTGGGACTACAGGCATCCACCACCACACTCAGCTGTGTTTGGTAGAGATGGGGTCTTGCTCTTGCTCAGGCTGATCTTGAACTTCTGAGCTCCAGGGATCCTCCAACCTCCACCTCCCAGAATGCTAGGATTACCGGTGTGAGCTACTGTGTCCGGCCCACGGTGGGTTTCAACTGCTTCTTCAAACGGGAGTAAGCATACCCCAGGACAGGGGGAGACTTTCCAAGTGAATACTATATGTGAAAAGGGTAGTTTTAAGGATGTTCCTGATCCTCAAAGTCCTTGTTAAAACTGCCTTGCCTGAGAAAGAGCCTGTGGGTGGTTCCTTCCACTTTCTCTTGTCAGTGTCTTTGTCATCAGAGAAAGGCACCTTCTCACCCACATTACCTCTTACTAGAGCACATTGCCCCAAGGTATAAACCTTTCTCAAGTGCCTATCAGACAATTTTAAAACCTCCAATATATTATCAAAACTTGTACTATACAGTAGAACCTCCAAGCTGACTTCCTCCCTACACTGCGGAACTTCCTCCTTCAGTTGCCCTGATTTTCACAGGCCAGACATGCACCACACGCACCTATCAGTACAGTGGCCTAGTTCCTTATGCTGACCACCCCTCTATGTTCACCAGTTTGTTACAGTCCCTGGGCTGGTCAACGTACAGAGAATTTATTGTATTTAAGATGTGATACAGTCTTTTTAAAATTTTTTGTTTTATTTTATTTATTTATTTATTTTGCAGTTTGGCTGAGACCAGGTTCAAACCTGCCACCCTCGGTATATGGGGCCGGAGCCCTACTCACTGAGCCCCAGGCACCGTCCATGATATAGCCTTTTTATTTTCTTATTTTTTTGTTGTTGTTTTTGGCCTAGGCCGGGTTGGAACCAGCCACCCTCGGTACATCCGGCCGGCGCCCCACCCACTGAGGCACAGGTGCTGCCCTATAGTCTTTTTATTTTAAAATGTTACTGTTTGCAATATGCCAGCCCTTGCAACTATTTTTAATCATGGTGAAAATGTCCTATGCCCACTTGACAAGATTGGGAGTGTTCAGGGTGATACAACCATAGGCAATATGCCCACTTGAAAAATGTGTAAGGATTACATAGTTTTCTAGAATTCACTGTAAGTGAATTCAGGTTACTCAAGCTAAAAAGTTTATTAGTACTTTGTTAGAGGAAAAAGATGTTCCTGCGGACAGCCCAGTCTTTCCTGGGTTGGCCGCTTGCGCCCTCTACTGGTAGTCCGAGATTTTACTTTTAAGAAAGTGACACTCCTTTTTTCTCTCCCTTAACTGTGGTCAAAATCGCCCCACCCGGGAGGGCCTGACAAGAGCAAGCCGCCTGTGCCTCCCTAGCCCAACCTGCCATGGATGTGAATGATCCTTTCACAGCAAGCAGATCACAGAGTGACTGGGTCAAAGAGTCTTGGGGCGGGTGACGGAACACGTTCTTAGTCGAAGTTCTGAGCATACACATCTTCTTTTACTGATTGAGCTAACAAAGAGTTTCTCAGTCTTGGAAACACCAGTAATTCCTGCAGAACAATAATAATGACCTTGCTGGCCTGGGTGTTTGCTGTGTGCCAGGCACTGTTTGAAGCCCTCTGCGTTCACTCGCGTGAACACTAATTCACTCACTGAATTCTCTCATGTACCCTGCCCGTGAGATAGGAACCATTCTTATTCTCATTTTACAGATGAGGAAGGTTAAATTAATTGTCCAAGGTGCGGAGTCAGGATTTAGAAGCAGGCCTTCCACGGCAGGTTGTATATTTACTGTTATTCTTTACTATTTGTTGCATAAAAACAAGAAAACACAGGGGAAAAGTAAAAAAGAAAGATCTGTTGTCCGGCCACCCGGAGGTGATCAATGCTTATGTTTTGGAGTGTTCCTTTCTAGTCCTGCACGTGGGTAGGAGAGTGTGGGCCTCTATTGTTCTGTTTTGTACAAAGGAGATCTCCTAGTGCTGTATCTACTCTGGACAGTTAAAGACATATCCAGGTTCCTCCTGGTCACTTTTCATCTCTATTTTCAGCCACTGTCAGTTTTGTTATCCCCTGGAGCATGAACTAGGCTGGGATCACTTGGTTTCTTTCTAACATTCAGCATCTAGAGTTCTCTCTCTACGGGCAGCTCAAGGAGGTGATGGAGACCCCTGGAGTCAGGGAATGTCCCCCAGGGCTGAAATCTGTGCCCCCCAGGAAAGCTCCCTGTCCTCTGAGGTGTAGGTGGGGCTGACGGTCAGGAGTTGTCTGTGCTGAGCAGCCAGTTCAGATGGCCATGTGGGAGGAAACAGAAGGCAGGTTCCAGATCTTGGCTTGTGCTGTTTAATTCTCCATCTTTGGTGATGCATGTTCATCTTTAGCACTCTGGAGCAGCAGATTCTGATAGGAACATTCTGAATTCTGAAGGCCAAGCTCATTCCGCCCCTCTGGAGCCAAGGATGCCGGTATGAGTCTTTCTCATACTGGAGCCTGGCTGGCACGTCCCTCTGGGAACTCTGAGCATTTCCAGGCCTCACCTTCAAGCAAGGGTCCTGCAGTGCCGTGGCCTCACCAGATAGCTCCCTATAGGGAACGCCCTGCCAGGAGCGGCCAGGATGGCTCAGTGCCCTGGGCCACTCAGAGACCTGCAGAGCAGCCCTGAGGCCACCGTCCTGGAGAGGCCCTGTAAGGAGGCAGCTATGGGTCCCCTTAGAGAGACTAAATATATAAATGGAGAACGACCCGACTGCACATACAAATAGAGCTCTGCCCCACAATCTGCAGCAACCAGACCGGGAAGCTGACGGCCATGTTTAGGACCCAGCCTGAAGCCAGCCTTTTAGGAAGTCAGGTCTCTACCTCTAGCCATAGCCCAGGAAGCCCAGCAGAAACAGTCAGCGTACCCCCGGGACAACCAGCTGCCTCCACTTGGGGGCCGCCTGCCCGATGCTGCCGCTTGCCCACCATGAAGCTCTCCCATCCTCCGCCAGCCGTCGGTCTCTGTCACACCCAGAGCTGGTGGCTGACCCCATTGCCAGAGCAAACTCTGCACAAACAGCCTTTGCCTTTCTCATCTGAGCGATCTTCGCTTACGGCCACCCCTTCCTCCCACAGGTACTCCGTACTCAGTTGGAGCCACAGGGTAAGGATCCCCCTGATGGATCCACAGAGGGGTCACGTGAGAGGGTCACACACACAGGAGGGCTATGTATGGGGATGTCACAAACAGAGGACCCCTGAAAGAAGTCACACTAGGAAGGCTGAGCACAGGGTCAGAGACAGTGGGTTTCACTCTCTGAGGGAGCCCTGACTCCAGCGCCTTCCCACAGAAGCCTCCAGGAGCATCCCTTTCCGGAGCCCTTGGATACTGATGTCAGGGATGTTCTCTGCCTGTCC
>CAUYRH010000753.1:0-52266 GCA_963574655.1 Perodicticus potto
ATTATATTTATAGATTTACATATATTGAACCAGCCTTGAAACCCTAGGATAAAACCCACTTGGTTGTGGTGTATAATTTTTTTGATGTGTTGCTGGATTCCGTTTGTTAGGATCTTGTTGAATATTTTTGCATCAATATTCGTTGGAGATATTGGTCTATAATTTTCGTTTTTTATTGGGTCTTTTCCTGGTTTGGGGATCAAGGTGATGTTTGCTTCATAGAATGTGTTCAGTAGCATTCCTTCTTTTTCTATATTTGGAAAAGGTTGAGTAATATAGTTAGTAGCTCCTCTTTAAAGGTTTAGTAGAATTCTGACATGAAGCCATCTGGTCCTGGGCTTTTCTCTTTAGGGAGATTTTGTATAGTTGATGCTATTTCAGTAATTGATATAGGCCTGTTCAACATTTTCACTTCATTCTGGCTGAGTCCTTGGAGGTGGTGTACTTCTAAGTATTGGTCAGTTTCCTTCAGATTTTCATATTTCTGAGAGTAAAGTTTCTTGTAATATTTGTTAAGGATTTTTTGAATTTATGAGGAATCTGATGTTATTTCATCTTTACCATTTCTGATTGATAAAATTAGAGATTTTACTCTTTTTTTCCTCGTTAGGTTAGTTAAAGGTTAATCTATTTTATTGACCTTTACAAAAAACCAACTTTTTGATTTTTTGATCTTTTGTATCATTCTTTTGTTTTCAATTTGATTTAATTCTGCTCTAATTTTGGTTATTTCTTTTCTTCTGCTGGGTTTGAAATTGGAAGTTCTTCCTTTTTCAGTTGCTTGAGATGTCCCATTAAGTTGTTAACGTCCTCTCTTTCCATTCTCTTGAGGAAGGCTTGCAGTGCTATAAATTTTGCTCTTATGACTGCCTTTGCAGTATTTTGGTTCTGATAATTTGTGTCTTCATCGTCATTTTGTTCGAAAAATTTGGTAATTTCCTTCTTAATCTTGTCTATGACCCATCTATCATTCAGCATAATGTTATTTAGCTTCCATGTTTTTGTATGAGTATGCAGATTCCTGTTGTTACTGAGTTCCACTTTTATTCCATGATGTTCTGAGAAGATGCAAGGAATAATTTCTATTCTTTTAAATTTGCTGAGGTTAGACTTGTGACCTAAGATGTGATCGATTTTGGAGTATGTTCCATGGGCTGATGAGAAAAATGTGTATTCAGTTTTGTTAGGATGAAATATTCTGTAGATGTAGATTAAATCCAAATGTTGAATGGTTAAGTTTAAATCTAAAATTTCTTTGCTTATCTTCTTATTGGAGGATTTATCCAACACTGCTAAAGGAGTGTTAAAATCTCCGACTACTATGTACCTGGAGGAAATCAAGTTGATCATGTCTGTCAGAGTTTTTGTGATAAATTGAGGTGCATTCTGGTTGGGTGCATAAATGTTAATAATTGAAATTTCATCATATTGAGTATTACCGTTAATAAATATGAAGTATCCATCCTTATCCTTTCTTACTTTTGTTGGTTTAAAGCCTATTTTGTCTGTGAATAAGATTGCATCACCTGCTTTTTTCTGCTTTCCATTTCCCTGGAACATAGATGACCATCCTTTCACCCTGAGTCTGTATCTTTTAAGGTAAGATGAGATTCTTGTATGCAGCAGATATCTGGCCTGAGTTTTTGTATCCAGTCAACCAACCTGTGCCTCTTTAGAGGACAATTTAAGCCATTCACATTAATTGAGAATATTGATAAGCCTGGCGGAATTTGGGGTATTGAGTTGTTTGAAAGTCCAGTGGACATTTTTAATCCTTTTGCCACTGTGGAAATTGGAATTTGATCAAAAGTTTCTGATCAAAAGTGTGTTTACTTTTGTGGTGGAGGATGTGCTGGTCATTATGGAGGACACATCTGAGGATATCCTGCAGAGTTGGTTTAGTTATGGCAAATTTCTTCAACATGTGAATGTCATTAAAGTATTTAATTTTTCCATCATAGATGAAACTCAGTTTAGATGGATACAGGATCCTAGGTTGAAAGTTATTTTGTTTTAGGAGATTAACAGTCAATGACCACCCTCTTCTAGCTTGAAAAATTTCATCAGAGAGATTTGAAGTCATTCTAATATTCTTCCCCTTGTAGGTTATGGTTTTCTTACGTCTGGCTGCTTTCAGAATTTTCTCCTTCATATTAACTTTAATGAAGTTAATTATGATGTGCCTGTGGGATGTCTTATTCAGGATGAGTCGTGCACATGTTCTGAAACTGTCTGCTATCTGAATTTCAGAATCTCTTGGTATGTCTGGAATGTTCTCTTTCATAATCTTGTGAAGAAGAGCCTTTGTGCCTTGCAAAGCCACTTCATTGCCTTCAGGGATCCTTATCAGGTGAATATTGCTTTTCTTCAAATTATCCCTGAGCTTTCTGAGAGAATGATCTGTTTTTGCTCTCCATTTCTCTTACTTTTTGAGAGTTTGGGAGCGTTCAAAAGCTTTGTCTTCAATGTCACAAATCCTTTCTTCTGCTTTCTCCATTCTGTTACTGAGGGATTCTACTGTATTTCTCAGACATTTGAGGGCTGCAACTTCTTGTCTCAATGTGTCAAAATCTTTGGTGATTTTGTCTTTGAATTCATTGAATTCTTGAGATAACTTTTGAAATACACTTTGAATTTCTAATTCCAACTTTTCCTCTATTTTATTGATTTTTTTGTAATCCAAATTCTGAATTCAGTTGTTGATATCTTAGCCATCTTTTATGAATGGGATCTTCAGTTGTGTCCACCCAAATATTCCTTGGGGGGGGGGGTTGATCTACTCTAGTTATTCATGTTACCGGAGCTTTTCCGCTGATTCTGCCTCATGATTATTTTACAACATTTGGCTAGATGAGCAGATAAGGAGAAGTTAGGTTGGGGGCTCCAGGAGTAGTGATTGGCCAGCCCTTTTCCCAAAAGCTGGGACTGGTGTCTGTACCTTTTCCCCTAGAGCTTTGCCAAGGACCCATATGGTGCTATGGCCTGAGAAACTGGGGAACTTCTTCGTGTGGTGGGACTAAGTGGCTCTGTCTTATTTTCAGCTGGCCTAAGTCTGATCCTAGTGAATCAGTTACTCTGGTATGAAGTCTCAACTGTGGAGAAATACCAGCAATTAAGTCACCTTGCCCCCAACAGGCAACAATTGGAAAAGGAAAATCAAACCTTCCCACAACCACACACCCAGGGTACCACTTTGGATAATCCTCAGGTGACTGGCCCAGTTCAAGAGATCCAAATAAATTGTCCCAGTCAGCACCAGTCTTAGGTGGGAGAGTTCAAAAGGTCTCTGGCAACTAGATAGCAGGGGTCTGCTGGCAGCTCAAATATGACTCGCTCTGGTGTTTCATGAGGTCAGGAGGACCCACCCAGCAAAAAAATTAGTCTGGGAAGGTTGATGTCTCCTTCCCCACCTTACATCTCTATCACACCCAGTCACTGGTAACCCCGCAGGGCTGTGACCCAGTTCCCTCCAATGAGCAGATGCTCTAGGGGTTTGCACCTGCCTGAGTAACAGGGAGATCTATGTCTCCTCAGCCAAGCTGCCACACTCTGCCACCATCTGGCAGGGGGAGGTGAGTCCAGACAACCTTGGGTGCTTAATGGGAACTGGGGTATTTCACTCAGTTCCAGCCCTGCCCTTGATTGATGTTGCTGACAGAACAGAACAACTTCACAGAATTTGTTTCTGTCCTGGCTATATTCCCCTGTGGAAGATTCGCTCTTCAAGCAAATCTTCCCTGTCTGTGCCACTGCCCAGTCTCAGCTGCAGTTCCTGTTACAGCAGATGCGGACAGAACAGGCACTTAGCTGTCAGTTCCAGCCGCTGCCTGCCTGCCTTTGTCTCAGCTTTTATCCCCTGAGGGCCAGGTGCGTCTGAGGCTCAGTGAAGCAGTCCTTTGGGTCAGCCCTGCCCTGGGAGTCTGCTGTCTGTGCACACTCATATTCTAGTCTCTGTGCTCTGCCCAGGCCAGTACCACCTCAGGTATACCCTTTACTCATGGGGCCTGTGTTTCCATCTCAGATCTTTTCTGCCAGTGGCTGCTATCAGAGAAGATGCCCGGCTTCCTCTGGCTGCCCAGAGAGACTGGGAGTGTCCTTTCAAAATATTCCCAGGGGTGTGAGCCCTATTATTGTTCCTGCTGCTGCTGCTTCTCTGTGCCTCAGGGCACCACCATTCCTGTATGGTTCCCTCTCAGCTGAGGTTCTCTCTCAGCTGACCGTCCTCTGCTTTCTCGCATGCCAGAGAATCAGCACAGGTCAGCAATAGCCCATGCCCCATCCACACTCCTCAAGAAAATGCGCAAGAATCTGGACTTCACAGGGGACAGGCTTCCAGACCTCGAGGTGAGAGTGGAGGGGAGTGCTGGGAGTTCAAAATTGCAGGTAGAAAATATATACAGTTTTATACAGTTTTATGCCTGGCAGGAGAGTGTCATGCCACCCTAGTAGGGGAAAAAGGTCTGGTTTTTAGAGGTCTCTCCTGTGGGATAAAGTGGGAGGATATTTGAACTCTGCTCACTTGTTTGTATGCAATATACTGCGAGCCGTTCTCATGGGGGTGGTGACTCCTGTCCGCTTGGCGATGGATTGTACCTTTTGTTTGTATCCTTGGGGTCGCATCTTGCCTCAGCAGGTTTGATGTGCTTTCTTCAACCTTCTCTCTTGGCTCAGATCTGAACCATTGGTTTTCTTGCTAAACTTCTGTCCTTTAACTCTCCTTCTGGACGGCAGCGTCTGTGGAAAGCTGGCTCCAGTCGGCCATCTTGCCTCCACTACCCTCCCCCCCCATGATGGTATTTTAAAGGGGATTGCATTGAATCTGTAGATTGCTTTGGGTAGTATAGACATTTTCACAATGTTGATTCATTCTAGCCATGAGCATGGTATGCTCTTCCATTTGTTAATATCTTCTGCTATTTCTTTTCTTAAGGTCTCTTAATTTTCTTTCTAGAGGTCCTTCACCTCTTTTGTTTCTATATTCCTAGGTATTTCATTTTTTGAAGCTACTATAAAGAGAATTGTGTCCTTGATTAGTGCATTTACCCAGAAGAAAAAAACATCCTTTTATCATAAGGACATTTATGTTAAGACTGTTTATTGCAGCTCAAATTACAATTGCCAAAATGTGGAAACAGTCTCAATGCCCACCAACCCAGAAATGGCTTAACAAGTTGTGTTATATGTATACCATGGAATACTATTCAGCCATTAAAAAAGATGGAGACAAGTGGAGGAGCTAGATGGCCAACTGGAGCCAGCTTTCAACAGAAGCTCCCATCCAGAGGGAAGAATAATGACCAGAAAGTACCAAATAAAGCTGAAGACTGACAGCCAAGCTGAGAGAGAAGAGTGATAACTGCGTGTCACCTCTGCTGAGGCAAGCTGCGACTCCAAGAAAGCAAATTTCACCTGAGACTTCAACCCAGAGTTCCTGATCCACTAGGATCAGACAAAGACCTGCTGAATGCAAGGCAGAGCCACATACCTTCACCACACCAAGCAGGTCCCCAGAGCCTAAGACTATAATACTGTATAGGTACTTTGCAAAGCTGTAGGGGAAAAAGCTACAGTCACCAGTCCCAGATCCTTTTTAAAGGGCTAGTTAACCACAACTCTAGAAGCCCCCCAATCCAATTTCACTTTACTTTCCCATCTAGCCAAATGGTGAAAAATAATCATGGGCAGAATCAGTGGAAAAACTCTGGCAACATGAATAATCAGAGTAGATCAACTCCCCCAAGAACTGACAAAACAGACACACCAGATGATCCCATTCATAAGCAAATGGCTGAGATATCAGAAATCGAGTTCAGAATTTAGATGGCAAATAAGATCAACAGAATGGAGGTAAAGATGGAATTAGAATTTCAAAGAGTAATTCAAAACTTGTCTAAAGAATTCAATGAATTCAAAGACAAAATCACCAAAGATTTTGACACATTGAGGCAAGAACTTGCAGCCCTCAAAGTTCTGAGAAATACAATAGAATCCCTCAGTAACAGAATGGAGCAGGCGGAGAAGTGGAGAGCAAAAACGGACCATTCCCTGAGAGAATTGTGGGACCACTCCAAAAGAGCAAACATTTGCCTTATAGGAATACCTGAAGGAGAAGAGATTGCTTCGATAGGCCCAGATGCTCTACTCCAAGAGATAATAGAGGAGAACTTCCCAAACATGGCAAGAGATTCTGAAATCCAGATAGCAGACAGTTTCACACCTGCAGCATGACTCAATCCAAATAAAACATCTCCTAGACACATTATAATTAAATTTGCTAAAGTTAATATAAAGGAGACATTAATATGATGCCAGACGTAAGAAAACTGTAACCTACAAGGTGAAGAATATTAGAATGGCTGCAGATTTCTCTGCTGAAACTTTTCAAGCAAGAAGAGGATGGTCATTGACCTTTAACCTCCTAAACAAAATAACTTTCAAACCAGGATCCTGTATCCATCTAAAGTGAGTTTCATTTATGATGGAGAAATTAAATACTTTAATGACATTCACATGTTGAAGAAATTTGCCATAACTGAACCAGCTCTGCAGGATATCCTTAGACGTGTCCTCCACAATGACAAGCACAATGCTCTACCACTGAAGTAAACTCACTCAGAAACTTTTGATCAAACTCCAACTTCCACATGCCAAAAGGATTAAAAATGTCCACTGGACTTTTGAAAAACTGGATGCCCAAAATATTACCAGGCTTATCAATACTCTCAATTAATGTGACTGGCTTAAATTATCCTCTAAAGAGGCACAGGTTGGCTGACTGGATACAAAAACTCAGGCCAGATATCTGTTGCATATAAGAATCTCATCTTACCTTAAAAGATAAATATAGACTATATATATGCACATATATATATGACTTAATAAAAATAGAAAACACATAACAAGAATTTAAGAAAATTAAAGGATAAAAATAAAGTAAAATTCCCTCTTCAATAAAAAAAAGAGATGGAAACTTTATATCCTTTGTATTAACCTGGATGGAGGTGTAACACATTCTTCTTAGTAAAGCATCACAAGAATTAAGAAGCAAGAATCCAATGTACTCTATTCTAATATGAAAGTGGTAGATAAGCTAATACAAGGGGAGGAGAGTAGGGGAATAAACAAGTGGGGAGAGGGGAGGAGGGAGGAGGATGGGGTCATGGTGTATGGCACACCTCTTGTGGGCAGGACACAATTATAAGAGGGACTTGACCTAATCAGTGTAACCTGATTCTATGTACCCTCAAGGAATCCCAAACAATAAAAAAAGTAGTGAATGAATAAAAAGAAACAAAGAAAAAACAAAGCCCATCCACTGGGCTTGACAGCTGGTGATCTGAGAACTAATGGAACTAGCCTAATTCTGTGGTACCAGTCAATGAAGGGAGCAATGAGGGCACTGGAAAATGCCGAGAGGAAGAGGCAGGAACCTGAGGCTTGGCTCCTCCATGTGTTTGGCAGGTGTGTGATTTCACACAAGTATCATTACCTCTTTAAGTCTCATCATCTTCATGCAGAAAGTAGGAATAACAGAACCACCTTCTTGGGGCTATTGTGAGGACAGGATGAAGGGACAAAGGGAAAGACTTCAGTATAGGGATCAGTGCAGCAGATACACTGACACACTTACAAGTGCTGATTCCACCCTATGCCCTCACCATCGCTACTATAAAGAGTTCTCACCTGGAAGTAGGGTGACCTGAGTTTTAATTTTGGCTTTGCCAATAATTGTTTGAACTTGAGAAAGTCCTTTTCTTCTTTACATTTATTGAGATGATCATGTGGTTTTTTTGTCCTTCATTTTGCTAATATAGTGTCTTACACAGATTGATTTTTATAGGTTGAACTAGCTTTGAATTCCTGGGATAAATCTTGCTTGGTCCTAGTGTATAATCCTTTTTGTATGTTGCTAGATTCAGTTTGCCAGCATTGTGTTGAGGATTTTTGCATGTCTGTTCTTAAGGAATATTGGTCTACGTTCACCTTTCAGGGTCACAGTTTCCCATCTGTACTATGAAGTAGTTGACCTATGCAACCTCTAATGTCTCTTTAAGTATTCATGTTCTATGATTCTGTAATACTAAGAAAATTAACAAATAGTGATTCTTAGGCACCAGAAAAACAAAAGGTAGAACCCATAATTAAAAGGCCAAATATTTAATTTGCTTATTCCTTTAATAAATTCAGTCTCTCTAGTCTATCCCATCTCCAAGGCTTGATAATCTTATAGATGCTTAGGATGGAAATTAAAGTCTGCCAACTAATCTTTTTAATCTTCTTCCAAATGCATAGGGCTTTATTTTCCTAGACCTGGGGGCAGATGGATGAATCAAACAAACAAATGAAAGGGGAAAAAAACCAACAATCCAAATATTGGGTGAAAAAGCAACAAAGAAGCACAGGCTAGCTACCAACCAATCAAGCTAATGTTGACTTTGCTGTCCAAAGTGGTCTAATTCTATGCCCTGCCTCTGTTCCTATAGCTGTTACTGTTTGAGAATGGCTTTCCAAGCCACAACCACCAAAGGAAAGATGTGGTGGCCATGCCAATGGATACTCAGATCTCCTGTATAGGGAGCATAATTGACTGATAGCAGCCAGCAGCCTCCCCCTTGGGTCTGTCCCTGTTACTTATATTCAGCCAGGGTTGCACTTTCAACCAATGGCTGAACATGGTAGATGAAGAAATACAGGCCTACTCCTGTGAAGCAGAGGACTTTGTTGGCCTTTTTCCATTACCTTCTGTCTCTCCCCACATTGCCCCTATGAATAACCATTGTGAGTGCTATGGTCTAATATTTGTGTCCCCTCCCCCTGATTCATACATTGAACTGTAACCCTCAATGCAATGGCATTAGGAGGTGAGGCCTTTGGAAGGTGATTAGGTCATGAGGGCAGAGCCATCATGAATGGGATTAGTGCCCTCTTAAGAGTCCCAAGCCCTTGTTCTGATAAACTCTAAAAGGTCGAGCTTTGCTAGCCCTGTCCAGCAGGATTTCAATGATGGGTCAGTGACTACTATGTGCCACCTTTTCTCCTCCACCATCTATGTACCAGGAAGTGAGTCTTCACTACATGCCAAATCTGCTGGGCCTTCCAGCCTCTAGAACTGGTAGCAGTAAATATCTGTTGTTTATAAACCACACAGTGCAAGGTATTTTGTTAGAGCAGCTCAAACTGACTGAGACAGTAAGCAACACAAGAAGCAACCCCCTCACTCCCATCTCCTGCCTTAAGCACTTGGCTCACAGCTCCGTTAGTTAAATTCTGTCGGCACTTTATTGTAGTTTCTGCGGATTTCTTGGGCTGGATGTATTTTTTGTTATTTTCCTTCCTCAGTCATAAATTGCTTATTTTTAAAAAGGACAATGCAAGTCATGGGAAGACTCTCCCCCTGCCAAGTCTACTGTCCCAGGGCTCCTGACAAGAGGGGATTCAGCTGAGCCCTCTGCCATTCCCCACCTGCTGAAGTCCAGCAGCCCTCTGCAAACATGCAGCCTGTGCCCCATAGAGAAGGTTCTGGTTTCACACCAGACTGCTCTCTCTCCCTCCTCAGGGCCTTTCAACCCAGCCAAGGTTGCTTTATAGGTCTGTTTTGAAGGAAGAAGGACCAGTTCTAGGAACCAAAAAAGGCAATTATAAGTATAAGCTACCACTATGCTTATACTTACAAGAAATCAGACAAATATTTTTCATGTATGAATATCCAATAAGAATGGGATCCATAAGTTACATTAAACTTGGGCACAGTCTTTAATAAGTTCAACATATGTGGGATATACTTTTAGTTGGCTTATGAACTTTATCTGTAAAAAATAACCTGCCTTCTCTAAAGAATTTATTTTAAGCATTTGGTTTGGTTTAATTATAAAGTACTTAGCGGCAGAGAATTGCAGCACTGGTGATAAACTGTAGAGTATAATAAGTTAGTTCATAGCCTGTTCTCACACTTGAAGCTGCTGCAGATGCACTGAAAAATGCACAGTACGTTAACCTGGAGCAAGAAGTCGGGAGACTCAGGATACTACTTGGGGCCAGGCATTTCATAGCCTCACAGGATTCCTACTTCCACAGGGGGAAAAATGCAGGTTCACCCAGATCGGCTCTCCAGGCCCTGCTGAGTTGGGCATTCTGTGAACTGGAGGGTTCTTTACTATTGTCACTCAAGTGCCCATCCATAAATATACGGAAGGGGGAGGACAGAGCTGGGTGCTAAGAGGCTGATGCTGGGAGAGAGGAGGCCCAGGTGCCTGGTTGGAAGGTACCCTGGGCCCTGGAGGGCACCAGATTCCCAGAGAGAAGGGAAGGGGGTAGGGAAAAGTTGGCTGCAGATGCCAGGGACTCTGGGGCTTCCATCAGTATGCTTATTTCTTCTGAGGGCTCGTCCATTTCCTTTGGAGCACCCATAATCACATACTGTGGGATGCGCCATATAGATTGCTTTATTGTACTCCACTGTAATAAAATGCAATGGCTGGAATCTGCTCATGGCTTGCCTTTCATAGTATGCGTGCAATACATATTTGCTGAGCCCTTGTGATCCAGGCCCTGTGCTGTGAAAACACTGATGGACGAGGGAGGTGCAGTCCTTGCCCTTTTAGAGTGGGTGCATGCATTTAAAGGAGGAGCAATTAAACATGGGTTCTTATCAAGGGCTGCTAAGTGGTATAAAGGAATGGCACAGGGTGCTAGAGACCAAATAATAGGAGAACCTGACCTAGGCTGGGGGGTGGGAGCTGGTTAGAGGAGGATTTTTAGAGGAAGGAAGGTTTAAGCTGTAATCTGAAAGACAAATAGATGTTGGCCAGGTGAGAACCTCTGGGACAGAAAATTAGCAAAGTCCCCAAATCAACTTTATTTATATTGCAACTTCACCTAGTGCCACTAAGACCTGATGGATATGCGGGTCATGCAGGGAGAATGCTTGCAAAATGAGGCCTATGTCTCCAGGCTTTCTGCAGTCACATGGGGGTTATCCACAGAGCATTATGCTATAGCACACAGGAGAGGGCAGGGGATGAACAGCCATCATATTTTTGTCCCTAACTTCTTCACCTCCAGGAAATTCACTTTCCTTTAGTCCTAAGACAGCCTTCACTTTCAGCCCTACTTGTTGAAAATTACATTACAAACCAAAGCAGGAGCTCCAAGATGTTTTTAGTTGTTCAAATGGTAGAGCTGGGTGTGTCCTATTTATAAAGGAATCTGTCATAAGTCAGTGTAGAAGAGATGGATTACAAAAGTCCAAGTCCTAAATGTCAGAAGCAGAAGAGTTCATAAGGACCATCCCCACCAGAGGTTCTGGAGGTGAGGGTCCTTGGACCACCACCCTTGGCATCCCCTGAAAACCTGTTAGAAATGCAAATGTCTAGGCCCAGTCCATACCTACTGAATCAGAAACTCTGGGGGTGAAATCTACCAATATACATTTTTACAAGTTCTTCAGGGCACATTCCAATGTGAAATCACTGATTTAATCCAACCATCTCATTATACAGAATAGGAAACTGACCCTCTGAGGAGCATGGAGCACCAAGCCCCCTGGCCGAGCTTTGCTAGCCCTGTCCAGCAGGATTTCAATGATGGGTCAGTCACCACTATATGCTGCTTTCCAACTTCCCTTTTCCCAGTGTATTTTTTTTTCTCTTTTTCCTGTGCTCCTGCTTTCTCTGCCAAGGTGAACATGGTGGCCAGGGGTCCCTGAAACATGAAGAGCTACCTACTGACCAAATTCTGAGGATGGAATATCATCTGGGATTTCTGGATTGGAACTGGATCCCTTTGGGGAGGCCATAAGTCTGTCTCCCATAAGGGTGGGGATTTGGGAGATGTATGCATAGGAAGGAGGGAGTGTATGGCTGAAAATGTCCAAAGAGATTGATTGCAGCAAATACTGTTGATTGTCAACATTAAGTCTTCCTTTTCCTAATACCTCCCCTCATTTTCATTCAGGGGGCCCCACTTGCCCCATGCCTCCAGTATGCTTTGGGAGAACGTGACTCCATCCAAGCAAGGTTCTGGGGGGGGAGCACTTAGGTTGCCTAATGCTGGTAGGCATCTGACCAATTCATACTAGCAGGCCTGAAGTTCTTCAGGGCTTTTGGGAAAGAAGCTTCCTTTTTGTTCTGATAAACTCTAAAAAGTCACTCTTCTGCTCTGTGAATGTGGCCGGGAGAAAACCTGTAGCCCTGGAGTAGCTGACAGTTCTTATTTGCCCACAAGGGGGAGCCGGCCTCAGGATGAGGCCTGTGCTGAGGAAGGCTGAGTAGACAGGCAGAAAGAAACAGCATCATAGGCGACACTGTTGATTCAAAACAACCCTGAAGTCTGCCTAGTCCCTGAGCTTTCACTTATAGGAGTTAGTAAGTCCTTTTTACTGTTTCAGCCAGTGCTTAGTACTGAAAACATTCTACCTGATAAAAAATCTAGGCTAGTCTCTCAGAACCTTGAGTTCATGAGTTCTGCTTTATTAATTTTGTTTCCTTTTTTTATGAGTCTGTCTCACCCTATTGCCTGGAATAGAGGGTAGCGGGGTGAGTGGCATGATCATAGCTCACTGCAACCTCACACTCCTAGGCTCAAGTGATCCTCCTGCCTCAGCCTCCCAGAGTGCTAGGATTACAGGTGTTAGCCACCGTGCCTGGCCATGAGTTCTGCTTTAGACTTTCAAACTCACATTAGAAAGCACCTCATTTCTAATCATGAAGCTCGGAGCCTGCTGAATCCTGCTTAGCCTTGAGTCATGTTCTATTACCCACAGACCAGTTCATTTGAAGAGAGAAATCTAACACACCTGAATGGTCTGCATAATACACTCTGGCAAATACATCTAGTGCAGATCAAATATCAAAATCCTGGGCTCTTCATTCAGATCTCAAGTGCAGTACTCAAGCTCTTAAATGTGCATTAGTTGAATGTGATACACATTTTAGAAGCAATAGTATAGCTTAACCACATTAAGAATTTTTGGATCATATTCAATACTGATGCAAATTTGAATATGTACTTTGTGGGTTTCTGTGAAGAAAATAATTGATGATCCAAACTGGAATTCATCTATAGAAAATAGGCAGTACAAGTTTCTAAAAGCAATTATTGGCACCGAGCTCCTGAATTTTTAAATCCCTTAAAAAGTCCAAGAACATGCCAGAAAGTCAAGATTTGAATTCAGAGGTAACAACTGTAAACAAAAGCAGAAAAAAATTAAAAGCCTGTAAAAGATGTTGCTGAGGGGGACGGTGATGGCTCTAGAAGCAATTGTGAGAGTTCATTCCCTTTTTCAGTCCCTCGTCCAATATTATATCAAAAGCTTTATGTACTGGGAGAGTGGCAAACAGACACAAATTAGCCTTCAGGAGCCTCTTTTCTGAGGGCAAAGATATAAGTTGGAGTTGGGGTGGGCAATGAACTTGGGCAGGGCAGGTGGGGGATGTGGCTACCACCTGGCAAGTGGGATGGGGGGGTGGCAGGAACTAAGTGCATTGATAGAAACAAGATGCGTGAACCTCCTGCTTTCCTTTCTACCAGGCCACATGCACCAGGCCTTACTCACCCAGAGGACATCACTCCAATGCTCTGTGCTCAGTTCAGAAGCACACAGCCAAGACAGGGGCAAAAGTCAGGGAGAGGAAGGAAGGAGACTCAATGGGACCAGCACAGTTGTTTTCAACTCTCTGATGGGCTCTTAAGCTTTGGGGGTCATATTGGACTAGAATATTGATGTAGCTCAAGATTTTTTAATTTGTCTCAAAATGGGGCACAGAGAAAGATTCTTACTCTAAACCGGATGTCAATATACATTTTCCAAGTCACAGACAGATTTCTCGTTGGCAGCAGGACTTGGAGAGATCTGAGCCTCTGAGGCTATGCCGTCATTATGAAAGCTGACTAACACAGTTTTATCTATGGTGGAGTCCTTGGATATAATCTTGCCTTTTGCAGTTCAGGGTAACGAAAGAGCTTGGAAGACTGGTACTCCCCATCGTGGTAAGCACCTGTAGTTCCAGCTAATTGGGAGGCTGAGGCAGGAGGATCACTCACACCCAGGACTTTGAGGTTGCTGTTAGCTATGACACCATGGCACTCTAGTCAGGGAAACAAAGTGAGACTCTGTATCCAAAATAATAATAAGAAGAAGAAGAAAGAAAGAAAAAGGAAGAGAAGAAAAGAAAAGAAAAGAAACTTTTTTTTTTAAAAAACCGATGTTGAGAGTTTATTCAAATACAATCAAGTGTTCCTATAAGTTTCATTTTAAGAGTACCAGAAGAACATATGCTGAACAGCCTTCGGAACATGCTCACTTGATACTGCGCTAGTCATAAAGAAACAGCAGTGTTATAAACACACTGTGTGTAAGTGAAGGCCACTCGCTGCTCTGAGAGCTGACTAAGATCGATTGGTTTATGTTAGGAATATTAGTGCTGCCCAGAGTGGTATGAATAAATCTTAACTGGAGAAAAGCAACAAAATCAGTGGCCTGAATTTCTAAGCTAGCTTTTCTTTGGCTTTTCTTATCAGGCACCACTGTCGCCCGGGTACGTGAAATGGCCACCAGGAGTCTTGTTTTGTCCTTGTAAATTGCATGAAGCGGTGATTACAACAACAATAGCAACAGAACCCCAGTGCACATTACTACTGGCGGTGTATAAGACTGTGTATAGTGGGAAGTTGAAGGATCGTGCATTCAGACGTTGCACAAGCACTGTAGAAGGAGAAGCTCAACCAGGCTGGAGAAATGCGTTATCCTCGGGGGTACTGGCCCTACACACAGACAGCAAGCTCTCCCTCCTGCCCAATGGAAGAATGCAGGAGTCCGTCAGGCTCCCAAGCCATGAAGACCCAGAGCTTCTATCAATAATGACTCTAAAACACTCAAAATAGTCTCTGGAACTTATGCAAAGGCTAGCAGATGCAACTCCTTCATTGGTTCACACCCTGCACTCTTCCACTCGTTCTTTCAAAGGTTCAGCTCACATTTACAGAGTTTGGTAATACATCTTCCTGTGCCTTCCAAGTTCACCGCCAAGAAGGGGAGCAGACAAGAGATGAGACACAAAGAACTCTGATGCAGAAGTGGACATCACCAAGCCCCAAGAGGCAGAAACCAGAAGTCTTGCAAGCTGGGGCGTGAGTGTGGACACAACTACCAGGTGTGCTACTTTTCCAAAAGTCATTTGAGCATTGGTCAGAGGTTTCCTAATTTTCCATGTTAGTATCAAGGCCTCGGGAGCTGGTTCTTTCTGTAGTTGAGACCTTCTTAACCTTTTTCAGAACTCTATCCCAAGGCCTAGTACTTGCTCTGGAGGGACAGTTCGCATGGAAAGCCAGTGGGAGATGGTGAGTCACCAGTATGGTTGTGTTGGCTCCTGTATTACTCAGCAAACTGTGAGTCATCCTGGTGTTTCCAGACTCTCAGATGCACCAGAGAGCCAGTGAAGCAAGTGGGCTCTCTTATCCCATTGGGAAGCAGGGATAATGTCCGTTTCTATTTATAGTAACCTCCATGCTCCCCCGCCCACATTTTGTCATTTCTCCAAAATGCCCAGAGAGGGACAGCCATTTTGCTCACTTTACCAGGAAAGTTATTTTTAAGCCCTGGTTGTGCCCGTGTGTTTAGCACACGTGCACTTCACTAAGACATGCAGCAAGCCCAGATGGCCTGCATGACATGCTGAGTGGCCACGCCGTCAGAAACGCTCCTCCCCAACACAGAAAACAGGCGGCTCAGCTTCTTGCTGCTTTTCTTTTGCACACTAATATTATTAGAAAAGAAAAGACTGCTTTTGATTAGGGGAGGATTAAAAGCATTTTAACACTGTAGTCTTCTTTATTGTGGTAAAATATAATAACTATAGCATCATATTTACTATTTTAACCAATTTTAAGTGTACAGTTCAGTGGAATTAAGTACACTCACGATGTTATGCAACCATTACTAGCATTTATCTCCAGAATGCTTCCCGAATCGAAACTCAGTCCTCATTAAACATGAACTCCCCCTTTTCCCTTCCCACAGCCTCTGGCACCCACCCTTCCACAGTCTGTCTCTCTGGTAGGATTTCTCTAGGGACCTCAGGTACGTGAAATGATATAATATTTGTCCTCTTATGGTTAGCTTATTTCACCGAACAGAACGTCTTTAAGGCTCATCCACGTTGCAGTATGTGTCGGCATTGCCTTCTTTTTTAAGGCTGAATAATATTCTGTCATGTGGACACACTGTGTTTTGTTTCTCCATTCACCGGTTGGTAGAATCCTGACTTGTTTCTCCCTTTTGGTTGTTGTAACACTGCTGTGAACACTGATGTACAGATACCTGTTCAAGATTCTGCTCTCAGTCCTTTTGAGAGTGGAGTTGCTAGATATGGGAATTCCATGTCTAAGTTTTTGAGAAACTGCCAGGTTTTCCCCAGCAGCAGCAATTCCCACCAGTAATGCACAAGGTTCCAATTTCTTCATATCCTCACTGTCACTTGTTATTTTCTCTCTCTATATATGTGTATAATAACCACCCTAATGGATGTCAAAATTTTGATGTTTGAAGATGTGAAGTTAGGAAGCTAGACTTAAGCTCTTTGCCTGTTCACATTTTCCAGAGCTCATCTTTGAAAGGGTTGCCTGATAAAGGGAAAGGGTCATGGAAGCATTCCCACCTATTCCTGCTTAGGGATGGGTGGAACCTCCCATGCCGTGCAAAGCTCTGTCACAGGGAAAGAAATGATCGTCAATCACAATTGCAAATGAGGAGTCCACCTTCACTGGACTGGCCTGCTGAGCCAGCTGGCTTTGGGAAACTGTCTTCCTCTAGACATGGGTCCCCATGACTGTGCTCACCTCCTCTGCTCAAAAGTGGAGGGTAGAAGGATTTGGTGGGACACTTCAGGGGAAAAAGACTGCCAGAACCCACACCTTTAGCTGCAAATCCAATGCTGCCCAAACCATAGCAAGAGCGGGGATCATTTCTGATGAAGCAGAGCTCTGTATCTTTCAGGCCCTGAAGGCCACATTTAGCCCAGGACTATGTGTATAATGTCTGAAGTGCCCACTTTTCTGTGCACCCAGTTCCAGTAGCCCCAGGCTAGGTCTGTGGGCTCCGTGCTTTTCATCTGTGTGGGACCAAGTGGCACCTCTCTTCATGTAACATGAGCCTTGGTTAACGTGGGGAACAAAGTGTTGAAGAAATGAATGAATGCTGACCCTTCAGTCCACTCTTGATCTTAGGAGCTATTATTCAAATGGGAGTGAGGAGTCAGCAAAGTCTCAGGACAGTCACAAAGGTGAGCCTGCGGGTGGGGCTGACAGGGCAGGGGCAGCTCTTCCGGCCTTTCTGTTGCATTCGGCTTTCAGCGACCTCATTGCTTTGGATTGGGGGACCTAACATGATAAGCTGTCATCAAGCCAAACACCACAACACAATAAAACACATTGTTGGTGTGGGCAAAATAACAAAATGAAATAAAATCCTAGGGTGTTAGAACCCCTTAGGATATAGCAGCAACCTTTCCTTTGGGTGCTGGGGTAGGGTGTTTTAACTACTGCCCCCTTCAAGCTCAGAGCACACAGAGCTGCTTTACACAAGTTGTGGGAGCTGTCAACCCTCAAGGGACAGAACAGGCTACAAGTACAGACAGTCTCAGGAAAGGATTGTCTAAGTTCATGATGTGGGACCATGAATGGATCTGAGAAAGAGAATCTGGGGAGGTACGGGATGCCCTTGAACCCTCTGAAAACTCATCCCCTCCTCACCTGGATGGGTCATACCCTCTGCACCATCTATTCTGGCACGCAGTGACAATACTGGCTAGAGGTGTTAGGGTCACGGCTGAGTGGAGCGAGTGCACATAACTCTCTACCTGCTCTAGACCTTGTGTATATTTTGCTAACTTTTCCCTTGGGGACATAGCAGTGGTAGAGAACGTCTTTTCATATTTGTCACTCTGCGTGGCATTCTGCATTTGGGGTTGGTGTGTATTCACACAGAGACACTGTTTAAAGCAGCACTATATGATGGTTACTTTTTGTCCTGTTATACTCTCTGAAAACTGCAATGAGAATCCTTTCCTAGCCTTACAGTGGCAAATAAGTTGCTTTAATTCACTCGGTATCGTTTACACACTTTATTTTTAAAAGATCTCATTTTGGGCACCCCAGTTTCTGCAAGTTTTCTTGTTTCTCTTTGGGTAGGCTAAGATAAAACAAGCCAAAGAAACAAAACAAAAAAATCTGACAGGAGGTTTCCGAAAATGGTTATCGCTTTAGCTTTCATAAGCTAGTTACTAAGCAATGGAAAGATTCTACGCACCGCTCTCTATTCTCACTGCGCATCTGCAGTGGGGCCTTTCTGCATCCCCACAGGGTTGGGTGTTAACTACGCTAAGTCATGGGCTCGTTAGTTACTCCAGGGGACACAACATAATGTCATCTTCGTGGGAACGTGTCTTGTCACTTAGTCTTCAACTTTTCATAGAACAAAAAGGTTGACATTTACAAGGTTATCATTGGACAAGTAGCCCATTTTAAACTTCTGCTTTTTGAAAAAGCAACATAGCTTTGAGGTGGAGGATCACTAATGGCTCTCAGAAACTGAAAAAGAAACTGAAAAAAATTTTGATTCTTGGTAACATTAGTGCCAATTTCTGAGCATGCATTTCCCAAATTCAACATTCTATGCCATTTCATTTCCGGGCAGTGGAGAGTGATTAAAACAAAACATTTTCAATACTGAGATATAAGTCTCCAAATTTTCAAATTGCATGTTACACTGTGCCTAATCATAGTTCCTCCTAAGGCAGCTAAGAAAAAGTGTCCCAAACTAAATAGCTTTTTGCAGCTCAATTTAGGAAGAATGGGAAAACTGAGCTTGTAATGTACAATCATATTTAAATAAGAAATAAGAATGCTCAGGCAGGAAACCATTTCCATGTCTGGTAGAGAAGATTCATGCAGGGCAAGCCCTGGGCTCTGACCCATGGGGTTTTTGAAACCTGGCTCTCTGGCACCCAATCGTTTATCAGGCATACTGAGGCCCCTCCTTAGTTATCGCTTGACTGGTGGACAGCACAGAGCTTCCCCCAAAAGCTTCTGTATTGCATTTCAGTAGAAATGAATTCTGTGATGTTTTCACAGAATTAGTAAAAGATGAAATGTAAAGAAACTTCTCTGAGACCATCATTGTTCTTCTGCAGCCCTTACCCTCAAAATGAGAGAAGAGTGCAGGAAAGTGAGTGCAAGGACATAGAAGTCCACGGTGAGAGGCCCTGCCTTGACATTATGTGATGCATCTGAGTCTGTGGTGGGGGATTACATGTTTCGGGAAGATAATAATCATTTTTAAAAAATGTTAATGAGTGTTCAGGAGAGTAGGAAAAGGCTCACTTGCCATCTCTTCTGACTTTCTCTAGTTGAAAATGGAGAAGATGTAACTTCGATCAGAGTAGGGAATTCTCTTGGCCTTGCTAACCTAGTTTGATCATTCTTGTTTTCCATGGCAAGTCTTGGTTTGAATGTAAAGAATTTAACTCGCAGAGCTGGTTGTGACAGAAGTAATTAAAGGCTATGCTCTACTAAGCAGGCTAGTCTAGCCTCGGAAGATTCAACCAAAAGAAATCTTGGGTTTCTTCAAAGATGATTTTCGGAGGCTTTAGGGGTGGGGAGAGTGGTGGAGAGGAGGGAAGGGAAAGAGACAAAGAGGCACCTTGGAGACGGGAACTCTGTGCACTGTGTATTCGTTTGTGACCCGGTTTGAGCAAGATTCCAAAGACCAAGGCAGACAAGCCCCCAAGGCTGTGACCAAGTGTGGCCCTCTCTTTGCCTCTCCTGTACACCCCCCCCATCCTATTCACTGTCCTTCTCTATCAGCTGCAGGCCCACTGCCTGGGTCTTGGAAAGGCAGGCAGCTGGGTCAGATCGAAGCCAGCTGCAGGTAGGACTGGGTTTCCCCTCATGCTCTTCTCTTTGCCCACTTAAAATTTCCCTGGGGTCACTTAAGAAGCCACAGCCTGGCTCAGCTGCTTTGCTCCCTTCTGGGGACACCAACCTGTGTTGGCCACCTTGATTTCTCCTCAGACACCTGGCAGATGTCCTCTCTGACATGCCCACCCAGGGAGTGCTCCAGGAGCTTTCCCCAGGGTGCAGTCCCAGAGCAGCAGCTGCAGGGATGGAGCACAGTTGTGTGCTAGGCCCGATGCCAAGCACGTTGACCTTAGCTCATTCCATCCTCATAGCAGCCCCACAGTTTGGGTAGCGCCAGTATCACCACTTCACCGATGGGGAAAATGAGGCCTGGAGAGGGTAAGTAGCTTGCCCAGGGCAAAAGTGGCAGAGCTAGGATTTGGACCCAAGTGATCCAAAGCCTGGACTGTTTGGAACTTGGCCTTGGGCTCAGCCATAGGGCTGGTACTCTGCACTATGTTGTCTCTCTTCAGGCCTTGGGTGCTGGAGGTGCTGTACTAGGGGGTGGGGGGCTCCATCTGCCAGGGAAAAGAGAGGCCCACAGGTGGGGTTGGTGAGGGGTCTCCCAAGGCCCCACCTCAGATGGAGCTGCCCAGCTCCTTGCTCACTATCTCTGTAATTGTTGGGTCTTCACTGCTGCCTCCACTAAGGAGACTCTCAAGGCTTATGTCAAGGTAGAAAGCATATTGGCCCCAGCAGGAGCTTAATCCAGCCTTGTCCAAGGCAGCCGTGACTCCCCTTTTTCCACCCTCTCCGAGTTGTCAAAACAATATCATGTGACTCCTTGGTCTACTTCTCTGCAGCCTCCCCCCTACCCCTGTGCAGTGCGGGCTGCCTCAAGGATCAGATTCCAGGCTTTTTTGTTCTTATTCCAATTGGCCACCGTCCACATCCCTCCTCCCCATGAAGCTGCATTCCCAGCTCTGCAGATCTGAGCAGGGCTGAAACGCATGTACGCCCAAGGCACAGTGGTGGAGGCCACCTCTTTCGATCCCCACCCTTCCAACCCTTCCACAGTGCAACTCCCATATCCTTGACAGATTTGTCTTTGAGTCTTTGAGTAAATGTAAGTTCTACTCCCCAGCGACCGCTGGTAAAATTGAGACAAATCCTAATCTTGACTTTTGCAGCACACTATGGTATCTCCCATAGTCTTCCAGAAAAAGAGACACAAAATTATGGAAACAAAAATCACTTTGCCTTATTCTACTTAAAACTCAAAATATATCACTCACCTTGGGAATAGGCTGGGAAATATGGGGAGGTGACCCGGGGACATTAAAATCTAACAAACCAGGGCTAGGTGTCACAACTCCCAAATGAGTTAAAGATTCCCCCCCCTTAGTAATTCAAGGCCCACATTCCTTATCTGCAATTTCAAGTCTAAGATGCTCTGAAAGACAATTTGTATACATTTGGTACCAAATTTTGTTAGGGGCAGAATCTGACCCGGACTGGGTTAAATATTCATATTTATTTCCTTGCAAAAACAAAACAAACAAACAAACAAAAACCAAAATGCTGTCCTAGATTCCACTAGGGTTGTGTGATATTTGGTATTTGTACCATATCACCTTCCTAAAGTCCTAAATGTTCTAAATTTGGAATTGCACCTTGCAATCCCAGGGGGTTTGGATCCAAGCCCACGTATCTGTACTGCCCTGAGCACACAGCTGCGGGCCAGGCACTGCCCGAGAAGTCCCAGGTTAACCTCTCCTTTGTCTTCCTGAGACCCTGTGCGACGGGGGCTCTTCCTTTCTGCATGTTCAGCTGAGGCTCAGAGGGGTTAAGTGACATTACTCATAGCACCCAGCTCAGTCAGCATCTCTGAGGGGATTCCAGCCTTGGTTCTGGGTCCAGTGCCACACTGAACTGCTGCCCTGAAGCCAGATGGCATTTGCCTTTTACCTTAAGTGAAGGCAAATGAGCCATTGAAATTGTATCATTCACTTCACTAGTAAAGTAAAATCCCCTGAATTAAGAAATATTACTCTGCAAATAAGAATTAGTTACAATGGAAAGCTGGGTGGGACTCTTTCGCTTACTCTGGAGCTTTTGTCTCATCTCACCTTTAGAAACCACTCCTTTAAAATCCTGAGATATAATTTCAAATGAATGTCTAGTTTTTCCACAGTAACCACTCTCACCCACGAGAAGTACAGCAAGCTAGTACATGCACGCCATGAGTCATCAGTGTCTCTGCCACTCAACTTGGCCATCAAGAAAACTTGAGAAGTTTCCTTAGCCTGCTGGACTTGACAAGCATGCACTTGCCCACCACCAGGGCTACCCTCTGTCCTTCCAGAAGGGTAACAGTCCTTGCCTCAAACACTCACCTCTTTCTTTCTCTCCCATGGAAGAGTGACCAGGGCCGAGTCCTTAGACTTTAGAGTTATTGGGAAGAGACCATAGAAGGAATGAGGGGCTGTTGAGATGTCCACTTGAAAGGCTGTGCAGTGTGCCTTGGCTAGCAGAAGGCCAGGCAGAGAACAGCGCGCTGGGGGAGGGCCGAAGGGAGAGTGGGACAGAGCTCCAGAAGGAGCAAAGTGATGAGCCGCAGCCTACAAGGCAAAGATGTCTGTCTGTCCTTCCCCACTGGGCTGGGAGCTGTCCAGGAAGGGCAGGGCCTAGAGCAGAAAGCACCTGTGAGGCTCATGGGCCGCACACAACCTCATGGAGGCGTGTGGTCTAGAGAAGAGTACTGCACATCTGTCCTGGCACAGCTTTTGGTTTGGAGGACCAAGAACCAGATGTGGGGGCTCGGGGTTGGGAGTTAGAGTTAGAGTGATAGCAAGCCCTTTGTTGGAGCCTACTTTGTGCTGGGCCTTGTTCAAAGTGCTTTAGATGGATGAACACATGTCATCCTCAGGCAACTTGTCATCCCCCATCTTGTAAAGGACACAGCAGTTAGGAAGTTAAGGTAAGAACGGAAGACTGCAGAGGACTCTGTAGCCGATGTCCTGCTCTGGCCCTGACTTGCTGTGTGACTGTGGGCAACTCTGATGACTTCTCTGTGCCTTTCTTCTCAACTTTAAAAAGAATAGTGACAGCTCCTACCTCTGAGCACTCAGTGGAGCACTGAGTCACATGCCTGGCCACAGGCACAGGCAGCACTGGCTGGGAAGGCAGATCCTGGCAGCAGTAGCATCCCATTTGGGGAGCCCAGGCTCTTGCCTCTGCTGGCCGAGGCATCTGAGCCCTCTCCCACCCTCAGGGAGCTGGGCTGCTTGGTCTTTCTCCTGGACATTTGTACCAAGCCCACCGAGAGTACTGGTTGGGTGTGATTGGTACGACCTGTATCATTAAGAATTCTCCCTCTGAGCTAGCTGATTCGGCTGTGGGGCAACTCAGTATGGCTGCAAATATACCCAATTGAAGACAAAACAAAACAAAAAGGCTCACAATGGTAGCTGGCGCCATGTCTCCGGGGTGAGGATCTTGCCTGCTAGTGAAAGAGTTCCAGTGCGGATGCCGGCGCTCCACCGAGCTAGCTGCAGAAGTCCATGCAAACAGATGGCAACAGCCCTACAATGAAATCAAACCAAAGTGCTCCTGAACTGCGCACGAGGGTCCTGAGCCCCTGGGTGGCTTGCTCTGTCTTCCTGCTTTGTCGTCTCCCCACCACTCACCCTGGCCACCCCCGTGTGAGCTCCGTCAAATGACCAATTCCCAGGTGCCAAGCACTCTGCTCGCTTATGTTCCAGTAGACCTGGAGGAAAAAGACACGGTCTCTATCTCCCTGGGGCCACAACGGTCGCCCTCATACAGGGCTCTCAAATAAGAGGCTGTTCACTGATAGGTGCTTCCCTTAGGCCAGCTCTCCGGCCAAGCACTTCATGGCCATCTCCTCCTTCACTGCCCTGCAGAGGAGAGAGAGGCACAGGGAAGGCAGAAGTGCTGAGGATGGCTGGGGGAAAGCTTCCTGGAGGGGACCGTGCCTGACCCTGAGGAGCTGATGGAGCTGGACAGGAGAGAAAACGTGGGAAGGGAAGGCCAGGTGCATGGGTCGGCAGGAGGAAGGGCCAAGACTGCATGGAGTGGCCCAGGGACAGCAAGTTCTTCAAGGTTACAGAAATGAAGTATGAGGCCAGGCCTGATGGACAGAGAACCTAAGGAGGCTGGTGGGGCCCGGTATGGGCCCCTGGGGACCTCTGAGCCAGTGTGAGATAGGATAGGGTCACTGTTTTAGCAAGGCAAGTCTTAAAGCAATGGATAGTTTACTGGGGGAAACCAGTTAAGAAGCAACTGGATGAGTTCAGACAAAAACATCAAGAGAAGCTGAATTTGGGCAGTGACAAGAGCAATGGGAAGGAGGGAGGGTACTGACAGTGTCCTGTGTAGGCAGACCTGTGACATGGTCCCACTGAGCCCTGCCTCTTGCTGTTTGCACCTTCTCATAGTCCTCTGGCTTACATTGAATGAATAGAGTACAGCAAAGTGGTGGGTCCTTACTTCTAAGCCTGTGTTATAAAGACTGAGACTTCTGACTTGCTGGCACTACCATGCCCATCACCCCACCTCACTGGCATGCTCTCTCTTGTTTGCTCAGACGAAGCCAGCTGCCATGTCGTGAGATGTTCTGTGAAGAGGCAATGTGGCAAGGACCCTAGGGAGGCCTCTGGCCAATAGCTCATAAGGAACTGAGGCCTCAGTCCAACTACCTGCAAGGAATAGCTTCCTGTCGACAACCAGGTGAGTGAGCTTGGAAGCAGATCCTTGCCCGTTGAGCCTTGAGAGACTCTGGGCCAGAAGACCCAACCAAAGTCGTGCCAGGATTCCTGAGCCCCAGAAACTGTGAGGTGACATATGTGTGTGGCTCTTAAGCTGGTGCTTTGAGGGCATTTGTTATATAGCAGTAAATAACTAATGTGGGGTGGGGGTGCCGAGCAATGAGGAGTGGGAATGGTGTAGACACCACCTGGGCAGAATCAGCTGCACTTAGTGACCGATAAGCCTGCAAGTGATGAATGAGTGGGTGAAGTCAAAAGTAATTTCTAGACGCGCACAGGCTATGGAGTGAGACTGCCTGGTTTCAAATTCCTGCTCTGTCCCTTGCTGTGTGACTGTGGGCCAGTCAGTCTAACTCTGAGCCTCAGTTTCTTCATCTGTAAGATGGAGATGATGAGAGTAACTACCTCACAGGTACCTGTCTCCTTCTTTCCAAGGCCTGCACTAGTGCCCAGCACAGTGACAAATGGCACACTGAAGTTGTGAGCCGAAGTTTGCTTTGGCATTTCTAGAAGGCTCAGTGTTCCTCTTTCTGTTCGTAGGGACAAGATGTAAACAGTTTAGTGCAATTTCCTTGCATCCCGAGAAGCTTTGCTAGTCCTGGTCCACGGCCCAGTGCAGGGGAAGGCAGTTCTGCTCGGCTCCGACTAATCTACCCTGGGAGCACCTCATGGGTGCAGCTTTCCTCCCAGGGAAGTTAGGTGACCTGACCAGACACTGAAACCATAAACTTGACCTCATTAACACTGTGTTTTTACACAGGATTAGCTGGCTTTCACAGACTTTTCCAGAGTCAATTCCACTCTCAGAAAGGACCATAGCCTGGATTTGCTCTCCCAAACCAGGTATCAATAGCATCACACGCGGCTGTTACTTCCAAAACAAAGGAACGCAGCCGGCTCTGAGATGGTCTTACCTGTCTGGGCAGGGTGCTCGTGGCATCGGAGGCCCCTGGCCGCTGAAAGCGCGGGAACTGCATCATCTGCTGCAGGAGGAATGAAGAATGGTCAGGCTGCTGCGGCGGCTGCAGGGTGGCGGTGGCGGTGGAGGAGGCGGTGGCAGAAGAGGCCTGCGTGTGTGGGGGCTGTTGCAGGTAGTGGAGCAGGGAAGGCTGCCTGGAGGTGGCAGGCAGGGAGGGCATCTTCCGGGGGCCGGGTTCAGAAACAAAATGGGACAAGGGCTTGGTGTTGCTAAAAGTAAACGTCTCCGGGGCCCCTGGGCTGGAGCCCATCAGCCCCTGCTGCATGATCATGCTCAGGGTTTTGGATGAGGTGGCAGTCATGGGCTTAAAGATGGCGTTTGCTTGCTGCTGCTGCTGCTGCTGCTGCTGCTGCTGCTGGCCCAGCAGGGTACTGGTAGGGGTGAGGCTCCGCACCAGCGAGCACTGCGGGGTGAACGACTGCTGCGGCAAGCCTGGGCTCGACAGCTTCTCCGGGCAATAGGGTGGGGACGGCCCAGGGTTGCTGGCGGGCAGAGCAGACATCAGGTGTCCTTGAGGGTTTTTGATGGTAGAGGACACTAGGTTGGCAAGAATGGAGCTCTGCGGGCTGAACTGAGGCTGCCGCGTGAGAGTGGGGCTGGGGAGCTTCTCGGGAGTGTAAGCCATGGCGGGGCCCAGGGCCGCACTGCTGCTGGGCGCCATGCTCGAGAGCAGGGCGTTGGGAGAGCCTCGCAGAGTGCTGGCCGGCAAGCTGCTGGATGACATGCAGGACACCATGAGACTCTGAGTGCTGAATGGCTGCGGCTGCGGCGGTGGCGGCGGTGGCGGCGGCGGGTGTGGTGATGTCACTGGGCGGTAAGGTGGAGAGAGGCCTGGAGGAGGCAGACCGGACCAACTGGGGCTGGGCCCTTGCTGCTTTGTAGCAGATCCCTGCTTGCTGGCTGCCAGCGCCTTCAGCTGGTGGGCATGGTGCCACTGAGGCACTGGAAGTGGGGGCAAAGTGCCAGGGAGCATGGCCTGGACCTGGTTCTTGGCCTGTGCTGTCGAAGAACTGGGTGAGACCATCTGCTTACTAGTGGAAGGGATCGAATAGCTGATCCCTGCAGAGGACGGCAGGATTTGAAGTGACACACCAGTGACTTGGCTGCAACTAGAGGCAAACTCCTTGCCGGAACCAAGGCTCTCCAAGTGAGGCATCTGAACGGAAGGCTTGGGAGCCGTGCTTAGAGTTGCCTGGGGATGATCTAGGACCAGTGGCTCTTCTGGCTTGGTTCCCAGTATCTTCTCCAGATCCAGGTCATTTGGAGAAGGTTCTTGAATTTTGGTTAGCTCCTCCAGCAGATCTTGAAGTTCTTGATCTACAGCTGGCATGCTGTTGATTTTCTCATAGTAAGGAACAGTGGGCTCTTTCAGCACCATTTCTGCAGTTGATGGCACCACAAATGGTGAGTCCATAATGCTGCCATTCATGGGAGTATTCTCTAGCAGTAATGACTGGTTACTTACTCCTACAGCTGCAGGGCTAGGATTCATTGTTAATGGAGGAACCTGCAGCTCTGCACAGGGGGTACTGGGATGGGCACCTGGGCCCATAGCAAGGGTGACATCTTCAAGGCAGGGCCTCTTTATTTTATTAGGGTAACCCCCATCAGCCATGCCTGGAAACTGGAAGTTGTCTCCTTCCTGTCTCCTCTTAATGGTTCTCTGTGGTTGAAGGGGAGGGGGGATGGGAGGAGAGAGAGAGAGAAAGAGAGAGAGAGGAATTTTTATAAAGTCCTGTCACATTAGAACTAATGAACAGAAAATCTGCAGGATAAAACAGACCTCTCAGTTTAAAGACTTAAACACTTGTCAAAACTATAAAATACAGCCTATTTTTGGAACCATAGTGCTTGTTTCTTTGTTGCTATGTTTCATTTAAACTGTCTTGTTGCATTTCAAATAAGTCATTATGCTGTCTGCATACAAAACAGGATAGAAAGTCATGCAAAGGGTATTCTTTGCCCACTTCAAGGAGAGTTCAACAAAACTATGCAGAAGTCACCAAATGAACTATCCTGCCAAAAGCAGGCATTTGAGAGCAAACTAGAAGGAGCTAAATATTTTTAATTCCTGCCTTTTTAGATACAAACCAGTTTTAACAAAAGAACTTTTACACTGCTTCCCTGTCTTGGTTAAATGTATCAAGCTGCAGTAATAAAATAGAAGACAACAGGGCCCTTCCAGTAACGAAGTGGGTCTGAGATCTGGGAGGATTCTTTTAGGCAGCTGTCTAGGACATAATTGTTTAGGGGAAACTCAGGTTCCAGAACAGCCACTGTTTCATTGTAAGCATCATAGTCATTGCTCCATTTATTTTCATTCATTCTCTCTCTCTCTCTCTCTCTCTCTCTCTCACACACACACACATGCATTGTTTATGTGCACAGAAAAATAACTTGGAAGAACTTTTATATCCAACCATTTTAAGTAGTTATCTTGTGGGATGACTGGCAACTCACTTGCTATTTTCTGCATGTCTGTACTGCTTATTTATTATTTGTTTGTTTATTTATTTATTGAGACAGAGTCTCACTCTGTGCCTTCTGTAGAGTGCTGTGGTGTCATAGCTCATAGCAACCTCAAATTCCTGAGCTCAAGTGATCCACCTTCCTCAGCCTCCTAGAGTGCTGGGACTATAGGCATGAGCCACCATGCCTGACCTGCTTATTTATTTTTAATAAGAAGGACTTGTAATCCAAAAATTCCTCTCTGCAGGTGCATCCTTAGGTTGGGGAGATCTCAGATAACAGGAAAAGGTTCCAATTGGGGATGTGAACCTTGGGGGAACTGCCCACCATTTATAAAAGCAAAGTGCCTCCTAACACCTAGTAACATTTCCTACTCTTTCATGGCTTCATTCACTTGACTGTGGCTGTCAGGTTAATGACCATGACCTGTATGTCAGCAGGTAAAGAGGAAAAGGGAGTTGGGCTGAAATAGTATGTGTGGGAATGATCAAAACAAAGAAAGGGAGAGAGGGACCTGGGAATCAGCTGCCTGCCAGCAGGTGAACAGGTACCATTCTTTTAAAGTGCTTGGCTTTAGAAGTCTCACTAGGACACACAGTGCTTATTCTCTGCTGTTGCCTCACCTTTGGCTCTTCTGGTTTGATGAGTTTGTGGGAGCAGTGAGAGCTCAAGGTGTACATGGGGCCATTTGCCAGCACGACAGGGGTCATGACTCCATGGCTGAGTGAATGTCAAAGTAGGTCCCCAAGGCCACATGTCTCAGGACTTGCTGCACATCAGAATCCCTTAGAAACACTCCTATTCCTGGGCCTTCCCACCACAAACCAATCACTTTTGTCTCATCCAGGGTGAGGCTCAGGCATTGGGCATGTTTAAGCAGCTTCCTGGCTGATTCGGAATATGGACAGCCAGGCTGAAAACCCCTGGGCAGGCACATGGGTGGATGCAGTGTGGCATAGAGCCCTGGTACCGAGGCAGATGCAACTAGGTCTTGGTCTTGCCACTGAACCTGTCTGAGTCCCAGTTTCTTCGTCTGTAAGATGAGTATAATTATAATTCTCATGATACAGTGCTGCTTGGACTATTAGGTGAAATGGGGAAGACTGTGTGGTACCTAATTGATCCTCACCAAGTCATACTTGGAATTACAACAGGCACATCGGAAAGGCCTGGAAGTCCCATCTTCTCCTAGTAAGGACAGCGGTCCTCTGACCCAGGGAGGAGGCAGGCTTGCCCAGACTGTTCAGCCAGGGGGCAACAAGGCCACTTGGCTGCCTCCTGACTGCCTTCCTGCATGCTGGTGGCAGAGCACTGCATCAGCCCCACAGAAGGGGCTCTCCACCTTGCTGTAGAAGACTTTTGTGCTCCTTTGACTTTTATTTGAAATGCCCACGAGGGCATCTTTGAGGGGCAGCTGGGCCACCACATTCATCTGAAGAGGATGGAGCAGACACAAGAAGAAGAGCATCCTGTCATCCGTTCTCACTTTCCCATCAGAAGCCTGGCTGGGCACAGCACCCACAGTGTCCCCAAGTTGTGTCTGGCCTATAGGAGGTGCTCAGAAAAGAACAGCTAAATGAATTAATGGACATAGGGCGCTCAGCCATTCATTCAGTCAATTATGGAGCAGTCCCATAAACAAGCCACTGGGTCCCGAACTGAAATTTGGTCTCTTCTACATTCTCCTAGAGAATCCAAAGAGATCCAATATGTTAAAAATAGAAATCTATGAAGTAGGATTGACTCTGGGATGACTGAGTGTGCATTTTACAGAAGGATCCTCTGTAGTGAGTATGAGCCAGTAGCAGTTGGGCCCAATGTGCTGTTCATGAGTTGAATGACGGAGACAGGGATGGTGAGGTCAGGGCACACCCAGGCAGGCCAAGGGTAGAATGAAGTGAGGGAAGGACGGGAGGCCAGGGGCTGTGACGAGCCTCTGAAATCTGCTGGCAAAGGAAAGGCAGCTGCACCCCTCCCGACTGAGAACCTGTGTGCACACAATTTCTCAGACACCCACAAACTGCATCTCAGCAAATGGTCCTCACTCAATCCCAATTCCAGAACGCAAATGATGCCTCAATAACAGAGCAGACCCCGGGGTGCTCCCATCAGTGGTGGATTCAACTTTCTGGGGTGAATGCTCCTCTTGCTATGCCTAGTCTGCCGCTGGCCAGCTGCTGGCACTCACCTCACTGCACATTTCAGGAGGATACCCCATGAGGGGGCAGGCTCACTTTGCTGTCCCCGTGGGTGGCGTGGGGGCTTCTGACCCAAGTGCCAGGCCATGAGCCTCTTCTGAGCTGCCTTTTTTAATGACCGAAACGAGTCTCCACTTCGCTGCAGGTCATGCAGCTCCTTGTTTGGGATTTTGTGGTAGGAGCTTTCAACAGTTAGCCTGAAGCACCCTGGCTGAACAGCAAGAACACCAGCCAACCCGACACAAAGCCAAGGAAAGGCGGCTGTGTTTACAGGCAGTGCTCAGCTCGCTCTAATAGCATCTGCTTTCACCAGGCATCGTGAGGCGTGGAAATCTATTATCCACTTAATTTTGTCCCTAGACAAAGACGAGCTTCGGTGTTTCCTCTTTCGCAGTCCCATGATTTGCTGCTCATGTCTACTGTGAGGAGCTGGCTGGGCTTTCTCCCATGCCCAGTGCCACATTGGGGCCTTCACTGGGTCACCTGTGCCGGCAGTTGCTGGTCCCTTGGTTCTGTCTGGCCAGGCTGGGCATTTCAGACTGAGTCCCTGAGGCTGCCATATCAGAGCACGTGCAGCTCTGGGATGACTTCTTCCTCTCAAAATACTGGTTGGGGCAGCAGGCCCCCCTCCATCCAAACTTCTAGGCTTTTCTAAACAAACCCTCCTGCCTCACACACATGCCTTCTGGTCTCTGTGGCCTTGGTGACGGCAAGTTATTAGTTCCAGCCACCAACCAGCCCCCACTTCCCTCAGGTCATATCTTGCACGTGACCTTCTCTCTCTGTGACAGTTAGTAGGTGCTGACAGGATTCCTAGAAAGCATACTTCAACCTTCTTGTTTTACAAAAAATAGAATGGGATATGATTTGGTCTCAGGCACACAGTTAGTTAACGAATAGGGACACTTGACTTAGGTGCCCCAAATCCCAGCCAGAGCCCTCACAGGTCCTGCCTTTGGTGGTGGGACGGGGAAGGGAAAGGGACAGTGCCTTGGTGTCTTTTAGACATACATAAGTGCCTGTGGACTCCCATTTCATAATCCCGCAGACAAAGCCATGAATGTGATGCCCATGACCTTATAAACATTCACTAAAATGCATTTCAAAGCATGTGATGCCTCCCCACCCCCGAAACAAGAGGAAACAAAGGCAACCCTTCTGATAGAGGCCATTCCAGTTCTGAAGTCAACATCATTGCTGGTTCTGTCTGAACAATGGCCTAGAGTAACTCTTCTCTTTCCACTCTTTTAGTCCAGAATGACAAAAAGGGCAAAGATTTCTTAGAAAAGATATAGACTATAAGTATACTAGCCAGGCTCATAAAATTGTCATAAGGAGAATGAAGAGTATGACACACCTATCACTCTTTCCAGAGAGGTGTGATAGGCTGTTATAAATGCTTATTTTTAAAAAATTATTTTTTTTAATTTGAGATTAAGATGAGGGTCCGAGTGATTGGGTAACAATGTTTGCGTTTGTTAGGTAAAGTCCCAAGTTGTAGTTGAGCCCCTCACCGAGAAGGTGTGCTGTATACCCCTACGTCGTGCCCATTAGGTGAAAGCACACCGATCTCCTTCCTACTCCCTCGCCCTTCTCCCCCTCCCCCACTTGAATTTATTGTGTTTTTCTCAGTGTGGGCATGTAGTTCTTTATCTATTGCTTTCATATTAGTATTGAGGACATTGGATATTTGCTTTTCCATTCTTGTGATACTTTACTAAGGAGACTATTATTCAACTCTATCCAGGTAAACACAAGAGATATATAAATGCTTAATTTTCGATGGCCTAGCTGAGGTTTAATGTGAACACCAATAAAAGGCCAGCAAAAGGTATGAACAGAAAAGCCGGAGGTCAAAGGTAACCAGGGAAAGATCTAATCAGGGAGGCTCATTTTTCCTCCAAGGGTACTGGGCATGTGGGCACTGGGCAAAACTGTCGACAAGGTGAGAATCGCCTGTGGCTTTTTTAATCTGCTCTGTCCCTCACCAGTTTAGCTCAGGCTCATTCGCTTGCTGGTTCCCCAGTGTGTCTCTTACAAGCACATCCATGTTCCAACCATGACTTCATTCAGTGTTGTGCTACTGCCCCTGCGAGTTTGCAAGCACCTGATGTTTGCCAGTTAGATCAGATTTCAGGCCCTCTAAGGACAAGGATGGTCCCCAGAAGCTTTTCTGCAAATAAAGTAATGAATACATCAGGGGGTATGATGGAGGTAGCCCCAGAATAGGTAAGACAATGAGGCATTGTGACGGGGTTTTCAGGGGAGAGGCAGAGAGAGGGCGAATGTGAATATGCCTGGACATACACACGAGCTTAGATAACTATCCACATGTACGGTGGAAATGCCTAGATTTAGGCATGTGTCATTTGCATGTTTGTTTTTCAGCAAAATATCCCAACACTCTGTAACTGACCCTTCTGTAGAATGAAAAGGATTTTCAGCATCTCCAGAATCGCAAGATGTGGGGCTCTGGAGAATACCAGGGTAGTGAGGATTGACAGGGAACCCTGAATGCTGATTGCCTTTGTGAGGAGTGTGTTATGTCTCAAGAACCAATCTCTGCTAATGCGTGGTGTGGAGCAAGAATCTTGACCCACAAATAGGGGACTTATTGGTGCCGCCGACTCACCCTGAGTCTGCAGAGTCTCCATGCTCAGCACTCGCAGGCAGAGGCGGGCTGTGGAGAGGGGAGCGGGGAGGAAAGAGCCCTGGCATTTAATTAAGTGGTAGCTCTTCCATTTGTTGGGTGACTGTGGCCAAGTCACTCCCCTCTCTGAACCTCAATTTTTTCTTCTGTAAAATGAGTACTTGGCCTAGCGTGTGCCTCCTGGCATCACCGGGAGGCTCCCCAGTGCACGAGGGCAGCCGTGCTCACTACTGATGTTATTCTCCAAGCTTGGAGTCTCCAGGCTGCCTCATTGTCCTTGCATTGGGCCTTGGTTGCTCTCACTAGGATTGAGGATAGGGTGGGAGTGGAGGAGGGGAGCCTAGTCCTGGTAGCAATGACCTTTCAACTCCTGCCTCCTGCTGCTCTGGGGCCCACCACACAGTGTTCAGCATTCAGCTACCCTGAGCTGAGGGCTTGTGACTTCCACAGGCTCCTACTTGAGCTATCTGGGGAACAGCTGCAAATGGTCTGAAGAGCCCTGACAGATGCAGAGACGAGTACACCTGGGTGGGCAACTTTCTAGAATTGCTTTCTCCTTTTCTACAGCATAGATGTACCAGTTGGAAGAATCAATAGTTCTAAGAATGCTTAGAGATGTATATGGGTTTAATGAACTCAGAATTCGTCTTGTACAATCCCCTGAGAAGAATCAAAGTACCCCATCATCACTAAACAAGCATTTCCTGAGGGCTGGCCTTGTACTCCTAGACAGCCAGATCTTCTGGGCCCTTTGAGGCAGGCTGCTCCTGCCAGCTCATATTTAGGCTGGTGAAGCCTGTGGGTCTCTTTTCCCAGGAAGGACCCCGACTGGGTCTCCACACGTATTTCCATGTACTGTTATTACTAGCATAGAGACGATCACTTTGGGGAGAAGAGAAATATCTGGATGGATTTGGTGAGGCTGACATACAGATGAGGCAGGGGCTTCTGGTGGTCTGGAAAAGGAGCAGCAGGCCAAAGGTGAGGGCACTGTCCCAGTCCAAAGACTCTGTCTCTGCAGGACTCAGGCTAAGAAATGTAATCTTAATTTCACCTAAGTTAGGCTAACAAGCCCGAAATCACATAGGAAAGGGAAAGAGTGGCAGTTACTGAAGTGGGAGGCCATCAGGGCCACTGTACAGGGTCATTAAACCCCACCACCTCACTGTCCTTGGGCTCTGCCTCTGAGGACCTTGTGCTGTGGCTTCCCTTTCACCACTTGGAAAGTGAATGGGTCCCCAGCTTTGCGGAGCCAATGTCTACCAGCTGCTTTCTTCCTGGGATGCTCCCTCAGGGCAGGGTGAATCCTCTTCTCTGACACCTACAAAGGCCTCTGTCCCCAACTGCAGGCACACTCTTAAAGAAGTGCTACCGCCCCCAGCCCTGTGAGGGGCACAAATCAAGGTGGCCCTTGAGTGAAATTATGAGCCTCCTCAAATGCGTAGTACTTTCATGGCATTTTAACAGAGGATTACCTGAACACAATGTGGTGGTGGCAGGGAAGGTGGGGGTGGAGACTGGCAGAGTGAATCTGAGCCTGGCAAGTCTGTACTACTTGGATCAAGAAAGGGGGCCTCTGATTCTGGTCCAGTAAGCTGTGCTTATTGTCACATACTATCAGAGAGTCTTACCAAGTCCCAGCCACCAGGAAGGCCACTGCTTCTCCAAACACTTCCAGGGGGACTGTGAAAATAAGTGACATCTTTCGAAAGCTTCTTTCTGGAAACTTCTCTAGAATGAGCCCTTTGCATTGCTATATGGCAGTCTTATGCACCTATACTCCACCCCCCAACTGCTGCCTCTTAAGTGCTCCGCCAGTCATTGAAAGTATTTCCCTATTTCCCTGGTTTCAAGTTTGGCTTTCTATGGTCAAAGTCCAGCACATTAAAAAAAAAATTCAGCACCCATTAAATGAACAGAAATGAAGGGAGGGGTGCTTGAGTTAAGACAGAATGCTAAAGCAAATTCAACTCTTCAATCCATGTTCTGTCTTGCCACTGTGCTTCCAACTTTCCAGAGATAGCGGGCTCCTGTTTTTTGCTGGCAAAGACCATGGGCAGGAACACTGCCTGGCTGACAGAGGGTGCCTCTGTAACTGAGGTTGGGTAACCACTCTAAGTTCCCTAGCTGTGGTCTACCCCTGTCCCCAACTAGATCTGGCCTGCCCTAGGCTCTCAGTTGTGGCTGCATCATGAAATGATCACCATGGAGCTGGCATTTCATTCAGTCCGGTTCACATAGCGTGCTACTTAGTACTTGAAGGAAATCTGTGTTGAACGCACGGACTTAGCACCAACTCCAAGTACAGGATGCTTTCATTAATGGAGATGAATGGCAGGTGATAGGTGGATGGTATGAGGGTGGCCCAGGCTAATGGCAGCAGGGCAACCACAGTGAGCCCTGGACAGCACATAGACTCTGTGTGTGGCTGCCCATGAGTTTCTCTGTGACCGCCTTGGGCTCCTCTGTCTCATGGGGCACCTCCGCAAGGGCTCAGTTGAAGTCTCTGGCTTGTATGCCGCCTCCTGACCACAGTTCCCAGCCAGCTGATATGGGAAAATGTAAATGAGATGCAGCCAATAAACTAAGAAAACATATCTTTTCTAGAATGCTTTAAAATGTCAGAAGAATTCAGAGGTGAGTAAAGAAGGGCTCCACCAGGCGCCAGGGCAATACCTACAAAAGCCTGACTTTCCTTGACCTGAACGGTGACAGGACCAGTGGAAAATACCCTTATACAGTAACCCCAGACACCCTGCAAGGCAGGGGGGTCCAGATGTTCCATAGGCTGGTAGGCTTTTGAATCCCACAGGCATGTTGTAAATGTCCCTTGGCTGCCCTGGGCTGTGACTGACCCTGTCCCCAGTTTTCCACACCTTTGCCCAGAGCCCGAGCATAGACTAATAGGCTGCAAGTGCAGACTGGCATCAGGACATCCTGGGAGATGGAGGATAGCCACTGTGGTGGCTCCAAACCCATTTGGGTACCCCACCTTTGCACCACAAAGCCTAGACTGAGACCCTAGATTTGGCGGCTGAGTGCATGTCGAATGCGAGCGCCTTTCCCCTTACCCAATGCGTCTGGCCCCTGGGTAACTAGGCCTACCTCTGACAAGTGCCACCATCTTGGCTGGGTTTTCAGATGTGTGGTCCCTTAGGTAGTGGCAGGCTTCCTGCTAGTGCTGATGGGATTAGGAGTGGGGCACATGGGGAAAGACTTGGACTGGGTCCTGGTGGGGTGAGTAGGTTTTTTGAGGGGATACTGGTGCATTTTCAGGACAGAACACCTGTCAGAGCTAACTAAGCTGGGAATAAGGAGCTATTGCTAATCTGAGAGCTGCAAACAATGAAGTCATAGGTCATTTTTAGTTAGGGTAGTTTGAGCTGTGTGGAAATCACATACCACATGGGGTCGCCACAGCTCTCCATTCATGCAATCTCCATGCCTGTGACTGGGTGAACACAGTAGCATCACCTCTTCATACAGCAAGGCCCTGGCAGTGCTGCCTCCTTGCCCCAGCTCCCTTGGTGATCCAACCCACGCCGGGCAACCGTATCATATTACTTCTGCACTAGCGCCTATTGGGACCTGACTGTCCATTGTCCCCCCTACCTCAAGGGACTATCCAAACCCAAGAGGCTCTTCCCCAGAGGATTTATGACTTGAGCTAACTCTGTTTCTGGAAGCAGTTCCTCCATTTTCTGCCTCACTTTTTTGGTGCCCATGGCTCAGGATGAGGCAGGTGACCTCACTGTGAGGGTCTTTCTTCAATGGAGGGATGCTCCCACAGGGGTGGCCCAGATAAATCCTGTGATTGTGTAGTTGGGGCTGGGGATACTGTCCCAAGTTCAAGGCATGAGGCTGGACATGGAAGCTTGTTTCTGGGCTCAATGACTGCTGAGTTGGCCTCATCAGATGAGTGGCATTTTCGCTGTGGGCATCCTGTCCAAAGCACACAACTCCTCCCACCAGGAGACTATTAGAATCACATGGCACAGATGACTATTGCTCTTAGCCAAAAGGTCAAGAAGCCATCACACAGTTATCTTTACAACCCTATGAGACAGGTATTCCCAGTATCACGCCCATCTTAGCAATGAAGAGCAGGTGCCTGGATTTCAGAAGGTTTGCCAGGGAGTTCCCCCCAAATTGGAGGGACCTGGAACTCAAGTAGTGAGTGGCTAGACAGAACAAGGAGCAAAGACTAAAGAACCTGCCTGCCTGTCTTCTTCCTCTCCTTCCTTGCTTCTTTCCCTTTTCTTTATATTTTGGTAAGGGAGAGATGATCTATAGGTAAACCTTAAGAACAGGTAATAGTTTTGGAATACTTACTAAGTGACAGGCACAGTGCCAAAATGCTTTACCTTACTCAATGCGCATGGTGACTCAGTGGGGTCACTTGTACTCCACCTCCCTGGTACAGACAAGGATGCTAAGTTCAAGAGAGGGGAAGTCACTTGCTTAAGGGCACTTGGCTGGCTAATAAGTGTGGAACCAGGGAGCGAACTTGGGTCTGTCAGTCTCCAGAGCTCTGCCCTCAAGCCAAAGTGGGGCTTAGAGGAAATAGGCCAAGGTGGAATTCAGATGATGGGGAATGGTTGTGTGTGTGTGTGTGTGTGTGTGTGTGAGAGAGAGAGAGAGAGAGAGAGAGAGAGAGAGAGAGAGAGAGAGAAAATGAGAGGGAGAATGAGAGAAAGAGAGAATGAGAGAGAGAGAAGCAGATTCCTCCAAAAGCAGAGGAAATACTAAGAGTAACCAATTACAGAGCTTCTCTTTAAGCCCTTTAACTACATTGATTCCTTTCACCTTGACCATAATCTTATGAGGTTAGAAATTTGAGTGGCCGGGGCCTTCTGAAGAGCATAAGTGGCAGACTGCTTAGAAGGCACAGCCAGGAGGGTATCTACTGGACCCATGCAGCCCCTCTCCTTTCCTGGCATGATAAAGAAGTAATATCATTTGAACTGCATGGCAGAGTCAAGGTGAAAGTCCACCCCATTTCCAGGACACCAACTAGAATAGTTTAAATGGGGCAAGCAGAAAACCAGTTTCTGTGAGAACATTTAAGATCTGTTCTTTGCACTGTTCCTCCTATAACTGAAAGCTTATCCTAGCACCTAGCAGAGGCTGAGGGCTAAGGGGGAAAGCATGAATGCACATGGCAACCAGAGGTTTGGCTGCTTCAGCTTCTCAAGGCCAATTTTCCTTTCTGATCTAAAACTGCCACATGGGGAGGATTTGGCAAAGCTCTAGCATCCTATTGGCAGGTTATTGCCCTTTGAGTTGGAAAGGACACTATAGTCCCTTCTTGGCTGGGAATGAGCCATCTAGCATGGACTACATTGACCTTGAGTATGAAATTTTCTGAAGGCCTTGTCCACCATAAGCTGATTCTGCTGCACCCATTCCTACCCCTCCTAGCTACTCCAAGGAGCCTAGTTCTATATCTGGAACCCCACAAAGGTGAGTTCATCTTATATTCCTTATCTATTCAGCCACATGGGAAACCCCTTTAGGGCCATCTCTGGGAACAACATGGCCAGAAGCAGCAAGAGACGTGTCTGCTCCAAGACAGGGCAGAATTTGCTTGTGCAGGAGGTGTGTGCCTGGGAGGCTGGCTCTGCATGCGTGTGCATATACAAATACAGGCGGCAGCCCCTAATAGCAAAGCCTTTTCAGGGATGTGGGGGAATTTATTGTGTTCATGAAAATGACATGTGTACTCTAATGGCAGGCTAAAGGGAACTATACAAACTCTCAGGATGCTGGACCTTTCCAGGCCTCAGGCCTAAGTCCTAATGTTTCTAACCACAGGCTTTTGTAAGAACCCAGCCCGTCAATGCACAACACACTATCTCATTCACTGCCCTTTGATTCTAAAAACATCGTAGGAGGTAAGGAGGGCTTTGCTTAAGATCTGTTTTACACATGGGTAAACTGAGGCACAGAGAATCCAGGTGACTTGTTAAAGCCACCTAGTTGGTTGGCAGCAGAGCAGAGGCTGGAACTCAGGCATGTAGAATGCAGACCAAGTAGCAAAGCCCTCAAGAACCTCAGGCATGTATGGTGGCAGGTGAGTGGACACCTCAGCAGCAAGCCAGCCTTCCCCCAAAGGAACCTGGAGGTTATTCTAGGGCACCAAGGGAAAGGCAGGTCATTTCAGCTCTGTATACTTAGACTGCTGTTTAGTCTCAGTTGCGGCATTTCAATTTGCCTGTAGGGATTGTTGTACTTGCTCCAAGGCTTTCAAAACTACATGTTACAAGGTAGTGCAGATAGCACAGACCTCAGAGAAGAAAGCTCATATGACAGCTTTTACTATGTATATTAGCTTAGCTTAATTGTTGGGAACTCACTGATCCTCCCAGACCTAACTTGTGCATATGAACCCTTTATCATGCCCTCAAGTGTGAGGGTGCACTGCTGTGTATGGACAGCCAGACACTCCTTGTACATTAAGGGCTTTGCAGGCAAATGCATAATCTGGTCATATGAAGAAACTTCTGGACACCAAATTCCAACAGCAGAACTTAGGAGGGTGGGATGGTGAGAGGGCTGGAGGTAGGCCTTGAATTCTCACAGTCAGTCTAAACCTTGTTTCTACTTGGTGGTTGCTACAGGCAAGTTATTTTTCTTTGTGATCCTGTTTTCTTACAAAATAGGGAGAGTGAGGCCTATTCACAAATTTGTTACAAGGATTACCTGAGCTTAGAAAGGTAAAGTTAGCACAGGACCTGGCATGGTGTGGATACCAAACAAATATTATCTCTTCCTACTCTGGAAAATGCAAACACATTCTTGGTGGTCCTAAAATAGCCTTTAACATGGTTTACTCAGCAGCATTTGCCATTCAAGGTAGATCTGCCTTTCATCGTTGGCTATTCTCCTGAACAGCTGTGTGTAAGGCTAACTTTTGTAAACCAAATCACAATAAAATGCAGCAGGAATTTGTCATTGAAAGGAAATCCTCAGTATATCTTTTTTCTGAAGAGAAAGATCCTCATCCAAACTTGTCCTTTTTTAAAAGTGTGCCTTTGCGAATATCTTCCTTTCTTATGATGAATCCTAATTCAATTTTGGCCCCAAACACATGCTGACATTCCAAGGCCCCAAAACACACAGCAACAGAAGTAGGTTGTGTACTGAAAATAAAGAAAGTTGGAAATCACATTTTTATTTCACAATATGTGGACATTGTCTGATTGCATCATGGAAAGTGCATATGAGAGAGAGAGAGAAAGTGGTGATGGGTTGGTGGTGGTAGAGGTGATGGTGATAGTATGATGGCAATGGTAGAAATGGTGATGATGGTGACAATGGAGGTAATGGGGGTGTTGGTAGTGGTGGTGACAATGACAGTGGTGATGATCATGGAGGTGGAGGCAATGGTGGTATTTGCAAATGCTGATGGTGGTGGTATTGTTGATGGGGGTGGTGGCAGTGCTGGCCATATTGGAGAGCACAAGGACATTCCCATAGTATGTTTCCTCTTTGGTAAGAAGCTTCACTGACAGCCAGAGGATGAAAGCTTACTCTGTGTTATTAACAGAAATCTCTAAACAGACTGTTCCCTTTCAGTCATTCACAATCAGCTCTTTCTTATCTGGGAAATTAAAGCTGAATTACTGGGGAAAACACAGGAGATTTTTGTTTGTTAATATGCTGCCAATAAAGTAATTTTATGTCATATTTAACTACAGGAAAGGGCAAGGCATTTCTAAGTTCCTTCGTGTGGATTAAAAAAACAAAAGGATGAACAGCAGTAAGCTACAGTACACTGAGCTGTTTGAAGCCATACATTCAGCAAGCAGATGTTGAACGTTGATGTTTGGGGATTGGCTTCCTGAAGGTATTCTATATAGGTCAAGTTCATTGTTCTAAACCCTAAAGGCTGGACTTGAAGGAGGAAAAGAGGCAAGAAAATGTTTAGCTTTTCTGACAGCATGACACAGGCAAGCCTAACACTGGACAACTTTAGCACCAGAAGCTGATTCTAGAAAAAGAGGAGCTAGATAGAGAAAGGCACTGGGCTACCCCCTACTACAGAGGTGAAGGCTTCTAATAGCATAGGGCAGGGTTGCCTAGTGGGCCCAGAGCAGACATCCCCACCAGAACAAGCACACAGCAAGGAGAGAAGTGGTGAACCAGAGACAAGGAGCTGGAATTCTAGTGGGGCAAACAATAAGTCAACAGCAAGAACAAGATCAGAATGTGAACCGTATTTGTCAAAAAACTAAAAAAATGGTGATGTGATAGAATGTCTCTGAAGAGAGGACAATGAAGTATAGGTCTGAATATAGGAAGGAGCAGACAAGGACTGGGTCTGGGAGCTCCAGGGTGTAGGGCAGCAAATGGAAAGGCCCTGGGGGAAGGCTGTGGGCCTGTTTCAGACCCAGGCAGGTGGCCAGTGTTCCTGGTGCACAGTGCACCAGGGCAGTAGTCAGGGGCTCACCAATGGCCTCACTGATTACAGAAATGGCTTAATGGCTTGATTCTATGTTGTTTGTAATGGAAAGCCATGAGCAGGAGGTTAAACAGGAGAAGGATCAGTTCAGGCCATTTGGAAAAGATCTTTCTGGATACTGATGGGAGGAGAAATGAATGTTATAGGAAGGAAAAGGGACAGGGGCAAAGGCAAGTACTCTTAAGAAATAATACACACAAAGGACTTGCAGGCCATATGATCTCTGTTGAAACTCTGCGTAGTAGACAATACATTAATGATGGGGCATAACTGTGTGCTAATAAAACTTTTTTTACAAAACAGCCTGTGAGCTGGGTTAGTTCACAAGCTGTAGTTTTCCTATCCCTGACCTAGAGTGTGACCTGAGCATCTTCTGGTAGGGAAATATTCTTTCCAAATTGCCCTCCACACACTATAGGGGGCCAGGTAGGCTCCTGCTTGTAGGAAAGTAGGTAGGTTGCCATGTTAAAGAGAAAAGCTTAAAGATCTCTACCATCGTGCAAGTCAGGTGACCCTTTCTGAACTGTGCAAACCATGCATGGTCCCATATACTATGTGTCACCTCACCGATGATGCTTCTTGTTACACAGCCATTGGTCCCTTAGACCTTGCCTTATAGCCTTCGTAGGCTGTTGAACAATTTGTATTGTCTAGCAGATTAAAAACACACCCTTGCTCATTGGATCCTTGGGGTCTCTATGATAATGCCCCTCATTCTCCCCATTGCAGGCACTCTGGCCACCCTAGAAGCTGCCATGTTCTACCCACGCATTGCCTACCTCCACTATGCAACTCTCTGAAGGCCAGGGTGGATTCCTGCTCATCTCTGTACCCACAAAGTGCCTCACCCGTGATGGGCTCTACTGGCATCTGCAGACTTGAATGCACCACTGATGAGGGTGATTCTCTACAAATGACCCTGTTCTCTTCTCAAGGCCAAGAACTGACCACTTTTCCGAAACTGCAATGAATTCACTAACTGGCCCAATGACACGGGACATGCTCCTTCCTCTCTGTGTGCTCTTGGCCTTCTCTTGAGTTCCGTGAAGGGGGTAGCCTGGACAATTTGTAAGGGAACTTCTGGCTAAGAGGAACAGTAGCCACTGCTCATTGAGCACTTCCTGTATGTCAGGCCCTGGGCCCCAACTACAGGGCACTGGAGCAGTGGCTGGCAGGGTGGGGGGAGTGAGCGATGGGTGGAGCTTGGGAGGGTGATGGAACCTGCAGCACTGGAGGGAGTGGACAAAAGTAAGTCTCTGTGGTGCCGAGTGGGGTCAGGGAAGAGGCAGTGACAGCAGAGCCATGCCTGGGCCTTGGGTCTGGGTCCCCAGTGGTCAGATCCATAGCCTGTTCCTCATGCTTCTCTTTGTAACTTGGGAATTTGGGGGCTGGAGATCTGGCAAGAAGAGAGGAGGGGCTGAGGAGGAGAAAGGAAAGGCAGGGAGGAAGGGAAGGGGAATGGAAGGCCAAAGGGGAGGGGAGGTTTGGACTAATTATTCTGTATCAACTGCAGAGATCAAAATCTGTAGCCCAAACCTGAGAACCACAAGCTCCTTTTTCCTCAGAAGTCCGCACCGTGGCACCCCAGAGGCAGCTCATCACCCAAATATGTGTGTAAAACCAGAAACATCGAGCCCTCCAGCAGGGGATTTTTGGTATAAGCCAGAGGCCCTAGCCTACATAGGCCAGCCCAGGGTTTGGAGACCCCCAGCCCACACCCCAGGGCACAGCCCCTGTGTTAGCACACTCCTAAGGAGGGCATGGAGCCTGAGTTCCGGCTCTGGCCTGGAGTCCAGCAGCATGCCCTCTCCTCCCCAGCATCCTCCTCTTCGATCAGACTGCAATTTACAGGTCACCGTTTGCTGAGCAAGGCTGTTCAAGCAGGACCCAGATGCCAAGTCCAGTGGTACCCTGCAAGCCGAGAGGTGGCCATCCCTGTGGAAGACACCGTGTGAAGGCAAGTTGGCTGTCTGGGACAGGAAAGGGTCCTTACTGCAGGAGAAGGAGGGGGGAGCAAAGGGAGCGGACAGCTGCGCGCTCCACAGGGAGGAGCCCCAAAATAGAAAGGCGCAGACGTGCTGCAGCCCTTGACCCAAAATGCTCACAGTGACACCATAAATCCAGCTCTGCTCACTGCAGTGGGGCTGCTGATGAGACTGTGGGATCTTCAGGGGTCAGGACGCACCTTTGCCAACACCCTTCTGACGGCAAAAAACTCCAAGCCAATTCCAACCTCTGATTATTAAAAAAAGTGCTCATAGGCATCACTCACTGCCCCGTGTGGTGTAGGCGTGCACGTGTGTACCTTGTTCGTCCTCATCCTAGAAACCCTGATGTAGGCAGAGAGCAGCGTTATTAACTCTGTCTCACCCATGCGGAGACTGAAGCTCAGAGGCTCATGCAATGTCTCCAAAGGGGGCAGGGAAGCTGCCTGGGACCTGGGACCACCTGGGTCTTAGAAGTGGGACCCATGGACAGGGGGTCCCCTCTGTTGGGGCCAGTTTTGGATCTGTGCCATGCTCCCCAGCCTGCATGAAGCAGGGGATGCCAGCAAAGATTCAAACCCCAGAACCCGGGCTCCCTCTCGAGGCTTCTAAGTGTGCTGTCCAGACAACTCGGTCCCATTCTGCTGGTTGTCCCCACCTCTTCATGAGGTTTTTAAGTAGGCTGTCTTTCTGCCAGGCTGGGCAGTGGACCTTGCTGGTCAGAAGGCTCCAAGGAGCCAACAGGGCAAAATAAAGATGCTTTAATTTGACTTGTATATAGGCTGCCTCTGTCACGGGAACCAAAGCTCCAGGATATCTGGCAATCTTTTGTTCATGGCTCTTGCCTGAGAAGGCCCCATAGATATCTGAGCTCTTAGTCTGAAAACGGGAAGTAGCAGGGTAGGAGGCACTTTGGAGGCTGGCACTTTAGTTTGACAGGTGAATTTGCGGCCTTCTGCCGTGTGATCCTGGGAAAATCCCCATCCTCTCTGAGCCTCACTCTCCACTTTGGGGAAGTGAAAATACCAATCCTGGTGTCACAGGAGCAAATGAGATAATCCACACAAAGGACCCTGCACCAGAGAGAGCCAGCCATTCACTTAGGTCTCCTCCCAGTTTCACCAAGAGCAACAGAGTAGGATGGATTTGTTCCCAGTGGAGGAAGCCTGGGAACAATTTGCTCCTAGACGGTGAATTCCTAGAGCCTAGGATGTAGCACAGGGCTGGGCACACAGAAGGGATTCTGGTAGTGCAGCAGGAGGCCAGAGATAGACAGGCCCTCAGAAACCACACCCAGACCCTCTGAACTCAAGAGGAAAGAGACTTGCTAAAGGTTTCACAAGGTGCTCACTCCAGTACTAGAATCAAGTTTGAGGTCTCCTTCCTGAGTCCAGCGCTCTCTTTGCTAGGAAAACCATGTGCCTCAGAGGCCGATGGGCATGAATCTTGAACCCTATCACACACCCAGGGAAGAGGTGACTACAGCTCCACTCACTGGCTATTTTTAAGGTCACCAGTCTAATGGAGGACAGATTGAATGGTGCCAGTATCTTTGCAGCTATTCAAATCCCTTACTTACCCCCTCACTCTGGGGCCCCTTCCTTATTGTCACTTACATTTAGAAGTAGGAGGATGGGCTGAGAGGGTGGTTTTGGTCACACTGTAGGTGGAAAGCACACTGCACTTGGGGTAAACCAAATGGCAGCCCTTGGTATAGCTCACCATCTTCTGCATAGCTATGCTTCTGAAAGTCACTATATTTCTCAGACTTTTTTGCCTTGATCCATAAAGAAGGACAATGACAATAATACATGGGTGGAAGCCCAGAATTTATAACCGGGCATGGCAACGCATCATAATCTTAGAGAGTGAGTCATTTATTAACATTAAATGGCTGAACATAGAAGATAGGCAAAGAACACAGCGCTCCCTTCCTTCTCCAGTGGTACATTTCATGCCCTTAACATCCCCATTTTCCTTAGGGGATGCCTTATGAATGGAACAGGTGGCTGCTCAGAGTTGGGCAAATGTTTGCCACTTGCAGTGAGGTGCAGACTGAGACAGAGAGACATGTGGCATGCACGCTGAATCTCAACTCCACAGAGGTTCGCCATCACTCGCATTTTGGAGTGCTAATGCTTTTGAGATTCTCCCACTAGCAATCAATTGACCTACTGATCTAGGGGAAGAGTCAAGATCTTGACTTCAAAGGGAAAGACTAAATGTTCTGCTTCCTGTTAAAATTCCATACACTATCTGCTGCGACTGGATACTTCATTAACCTTGAATAGATGCCCAAACATTCAAAAGATAAAATTCCGCTTTTCCCCAGATCACAAGAGTCGTTAAGCAATCATACTACTGAATGCATGAACAAATGCTGAAAAGGTACTTGGATCACTGAGATTTCTTATGAAGACTATTCCTCCATTACATGTATTCCAAATTTTGTGGTTTTCAATGTGCTTTAGATCTAAGAGGTAGCAAAGTATGGTGCAGATGACCCTGATTTCTTAGATCTGCCACTTCTTAGGTCTGTGACTTCGGTCAAGTTGCTTAACCTCTCTGAGCCTCAGTTTTCTCGAGGTAATACCGACCTCTTCTTCTCAGGGTTATCATGAGGGTTACTGGAGATAATGTCCCCTAAATGCTTAGTAACATGCCTAGCACCTAGTCTATGCTCAATTAAAAGTAGTTATTCTTAGCTCTTGGATCATTTGAACTTTGTTCTCAGGGAGGGCAAAAGATGTACAAAATCCATGGCTAGATAGCAGTAGATGCAGGACTGGAACCTAGGCATCCCTGAGCCTTAGTCTGACTCTAAGAACAACAGCAGACCAGATGCACATTTTCCTGCAAGGGAAATTATTTACATGTAAATCTAAGGACTGTTTAAAAAGAACTCTCCTTTTGGACTGATACATTTCAAGAGCAATTTTAGATATATTTTTTTCTTTGTTAGCGTGTTTTTAAGTAAAGGACAGGGGAATCTGTTAATATGAATGCTTAAAGCAGCTCTCTTGTTAGGGATGCTTTCAAGATGAGGGAGGGTGGTGGAAAACAGTGCTTCTCGTTGAACCCGTTTTCCTGGGAGTAGAGTTCAGGGTGTCATCAAAGAAGTCTCAGAGGGAGAACAAACAATGAAAACATCCAAGATCCAGCTAAGGCCACATCCTGGAAACGTAAGCCTAGCAAAGGACCCCCTTCTGCCACTTGCCTTCTAGACCAGGCCCCTGTAATAACTTGTTTGCTTCTTTCCACACCCACACCAGCATCTGCAGCTTTGGGACTTTGTGATGTGAACACTTTTACACTGCTGGTGGGATTGCAAACTAATACATCCTCTAAGGAAAGAAGGATGGAGAATCCTCAAGGAGCTAAAAGCAAACCTTCCATTTGATCCTATAATCCCATTTCTAGGTAGCTACCCAGCAGAAAAAGAAGTCATTTTACCAATAAGGACCGTTGCACTTGAATGTTTATCACAGCTCAATATACAATCACCAAGATGTGGAAACACCCAAGTGCCCATGAACCTATGAATTGATTAATGAACTGTGGTATATGTACACCATGGAGTACTCTTAGCCATCAAAAAGATGGAGACTTTACATCTTTTGTATTTTCCTTGATGGAGCCAAAGAATATCCTCCTTAGCAAAGTATCTCAGGAATAGAAAAGCAAGCATCCCATGTACTTCAGAACTAATTTGAAACTAGCAGGTGAACAGCTACAGGCTCACATGAGGGAAAAGCACAGTTAAATTCAAAAAGGGGGGAGACAGGAAGGGAGGGTGTTCAGTAAACTCCCACCTATTGGGTACAATGTAGGGGTACACGGCACAACTCCTGGGTGAAGGACTCAACTATAATTTGGACTTTATAAATGCAAACAATGTAGCTTAATTATATTCACTCTAATGTTAATCCAAAATAAATAAAAAAAATAATAACTTGTTTGGACACCTGGTTTCTTGGTAGACTCCTGGGCTATTCTGCTTTCAGGCTATCAGTCTCTGTCTCTTCCCTCAGTTCACAAGCACCCAAATGCTGAGATTCTCAGTGTGTGCAGCAGAGTTCACTGTTAGCACTGGGCACCTTCTGGAGGCTACAGGGATTGTCCAGCCATGAAAATCTAGGTGTTCTCAGGCCAAGAGCTGCCTTGGCTGCCTGCTGATGGCAGCAGCGGCATTTGTCAGAACCAGCCAATGGAATGGGATCTCAAAGTGCTGTCCCCTTCAAAGGCTGTATGTGTATTCTAAGAAGATAAATGTGGTTTTGACTGTGAAGAAGATTCATCTGAGGGAGTTGCTTTCTGAGCCCAAAGCATAGTTTTTGTATCCCTTCAATTGGGGAGAATCTGTGGACATCTTGGAGTTCCGGAAATAGGCCAGTCAGAGCCAGAGGCAGAGAACAAGGTGTGCCACAGAGGAGTCAGAAAGACAGATTTTGATCTAGTTCAAGGTGTGACTCTAAAGCAATAAATGGGAATTTTTGGCATGGCTTACAAAGGTCTCTAAATCCACCTACAAAGAGAAGTCAAGCCCAGGATAGTATAAGCAATGACAACTTCTCCAGAGTAAGGGCATGGATGGCTACTCCAAGGACCTATCTAAGGACAATCCTCTCTGCAAAACTGTATTGAGCTCTGCAGTAATCAAAACCAAAACACTTACTTACTAGTCCCCACTTTTTCAGAGAGTGTGGGTGGAGTGGTTGAGGAGAAGGAGAAGAGGACCACTGCAACTACAACCCACCCACCATTTTCTCCTAGGATTTGGCCAAGTAAATGGAAACAAGTGGGAAACACAGGAGAAATTTAAAGTCATGGTGACACTGATCATGAACTACGGGTGCATTACCAGGAAGTTTTCCATTCCTGACTCAGTTGTTGACCACAAAAAGGAAGCAAGAAATATAAAGGGTAATTAAGATGGAGGTTAGGGATATCCTTCTAGAAAATGCCTAAGGGCTAGCAATTTGGAGGACAGGCTGTTGGCCAAGTAATTGCTCCATTTCTGCCATCCCACCTAACTGCCATCACTTTGAGAGCTGGGATGTCAGCAAATCAAGTTTTGTAAACATCCATGCAATCAACTCAATATCACATTCTTAATACATTGTTGGTGGTTGATAATAAGGAAAAAAAGAAGCAAGATCTTGATCACCTTCTTCCACACCTGTGCACATATCAGAATCTTAAAATAAATAGAAAGCTGACTTGCTGAAAGTGGATTGCCCTGAGAATTGGAGAAGACAGTTATGTGAAATGGCATTACCTCAGAGCCTAGGGATTCCAGTTCTGTGAAGAGGAAGGAAGCAGACCCATGGCTCTATAAGAACCATTTCCTCTTTGCTCTATTAATTTCTGAGATTAAGCAAGCCACTCCCCTGTAAGCCTAATGACCTGAGATAACAGCCATTGTGTTTGCTGCAACTCCTGCTAACTGAGCTAATCTTGGTAGATTGGCAGTGTCTCAGGATTTTATTGTCAAATTCAACCAGCCAGTGGCTCTCATGGGCCCTTCAATCATCATCCTGGCCCCCAGAACTACCAGCACAATCTCCAATGCTGATTTCCAGACACTTGGATAATGTCTGGGTTCCCAGGAATAGAAGTAGAAGTGTGTTAAATGAGTTTTAAAAGGACAACAGGGCCAGATGGTTGAATGGGGATCCCTTTCTACACTCTACTCACCGGCTTCTTGTTCTCAGTCATACTGAGCAAGTCCATGCAATATATCTAGTGCTTGCCATTGTGACTGGTCTCGATTTACAAAAAAAGCAGAATCTTCTTCCCTGTCATTCTTCCTCTTTTTTCTTGCAAGGGGGGCAGTGCAGAGATCACTTGACTGGGAATCCAGGTGGAGCCTTGGACTGTATTTCTAACTCTTTCAGAAACCTACAAGGGGCAGGGGCAGCTCAACTCTTAGATCTTTTCCAGATCACATTTGAGTCCTTATATATTGGGTTGGTTCCCTGTCATCAAATTTACATACAGAATTTCAACAACACATCTTATATTCATGTTTAAGATTAGAAGCATTTAACACCCCCCTCCCCCCGCATAGCCCATTGTCTGACCGATTCCTGGAGCTTTCTGGGCTCCTGACGATTTCCCACCATGGTGAAATGGGGAAGCATGCTCTTGATTACAAGCCGACTTTTCCAGTCATCCATTGTTTGACCTGCAATTTTATTCTTGACTCTCCAAGGCGCTTCCCAAACGACCTAGACACAGGGCTTAGGGAGACAAAAAGTACACTGTCTTTCAGATATGAAGATGAGACCAATGACCCCATGAATCACAGACTTTCACTTTGAGGACAGGTTTGTGTGGAGTCAGCCACGTTCCTTTTCCTGTCTCTCTCCCCACCCCATCTCCCTCATTGAACACCCCCACCCTGAAGGATAAGGGCCAGTTCTGTGATGTAGTTGGCTAGGATGAAATGACAGTCCTTGACCAGGGGCACAATAAAGTTCAGTGGATGACAGAGGAGTGGGTAGAGGAACACTGCCTGATGTAAGTAAAATATCACTGGGCATACAGGCAGGGAATGTGGGTCCCAGGTCTGGCTTTGCGTTTGTTTGATATATAGTGGGACCCAGGGAAAGGCATGTTTGATTTCTGAGATGCAGTTTCCTTATATGAAAAACACAGTGGTTGAATCAGTTAATGACGTAGGGAGTCTTCATCTCTACTTGAGTAATCCCTATGGTCCATAAAAGGAGCAACCACCAACCCTGGTCCTGTTAAGATCCAGCCAAGTCAGCTGATCAACGGTGTAAAGCCTGACAGACACCAGAAGGAAGCAGTGAATGTTGGAACAGGCTTATGAAAGCCTGGTGCACTAGTTTAAAAGAAACTGACCGAGCAGGCCATGACCAAGTCTACTCCAATCTATGCTCTCCATAATGGATAAGCAGACATATGCAAACCCAGATAAAGCTGTCATTTCCTTTTGTTTTTCATGAGTAGATATGAAACAAGAGCTCTGTTAAGGCATTCATGTTTAAAGGCAGCTATACTTCCTATAAATCTCCTTGGCAGCATAGCATCAGGCTCTAAAATCTCAATGTCCAAACTTCTACCTCTGGAAAGATTGAGAAGTACTTTTGCTCATTCTCCCACTGAATACAACTAAAATCTCTGGGCACTATTTATAAAATAAGCATAAGAAGATACCAAAAGGTGGAAATGAAAATGTAGACTGGCTAGGGATCTTGGGACCTGAGAAAGGATGTAGTATTGAGTTCCCTAGATTTTATTTTTGCCTTATATATGCCAGACTTGGAGCTGAAGAAGCCAGTAAACCAGAATACCAGTGGGCACTGATAAAAATGTCCCCCCAAAATCCTGCTCTTTCTATCCAAAGGACCAGGAAAGGGGTAGCCTATCAAGATAGAAAACCTTCAGACAGTAACTGTGTTTAATCCAGCTTAATAATTCCATAACTTAAACAAAGGCCAAGTGGGAAGCCTAGACTTCACCTTTCCCTGGCAGTAATGAAGTGTTCTCCATCTCTGCTAGGATGGTATCAGTAGATGCCAAATGGGGAGCTGGAATTCTCATCCCTTTCAGCAGTAATGAGGCTAATCTCCCTATTGTCAATGAAGGCTAAAACCTGGACATTTATTCTCACCTGGCAGAAATAAGATGGTCCTCTCTTCCCTGCCAGAGCAGTGTCAGAAGACGTCAGTTAAAACAGAAGACTTACATAAGATCCATTCTTTTAATATAATACCCCAAACATCCAAATTTTAATAGAAAAGCACTTGCCATGCCATGAACAAAGATTATCTACAGATGTCAAATATTATCTACAGATATCAATAGCAAGATGACACAGATGTTAGAATTATCTGACAAAAATTTTAAAATAGTTTAACCAACACTTACAGCCATTCTTGAAATAAGTAAAAAAAAAATTGAAAGTCTCAACAAAGAAATAGGAATTCTTAAGAAAGAAACAGAAAATACAAAGAAGAACCCAAGAGAAATTTAGAACTAAAAAATAAAATAACTGATATAAACTCAATGGATGGAATCAAGAGAAGAATAGGAGGGACAGAGGAAAGATTTAAGACAGAACAAAAGAAATTACCCAATGTGAACAGAAAGAAAATAGACTGGAGAAAAATGAACAGAGAATCAGGGACATATGAGATTATTAAATACAAGGTATAATTTTTATGTCATTGGAATCCCAAAAGAAGAGGAGATGATGGGACTAAAAAATGTATTAAAAGAAACAATGGCTAAAATCTCCCCAAATTTTGTAAAAGGCATAAATCAGAAAATTCAAAGAGCTGAGTGAACCCCAAACAGTATAAGTTCAAAGAAATCCACTTCAAGTTCCACCATAACAAAACTTTAGAAATGTGAAGACAAAGTCATGAATACAGTGAGAAGGAAATGACACATTATCTGTAGAGGAAAAACAATTTGAATGACAGTGGACTTTTGATCAGAAACCATGGAAGGCAGAAGGAAGGGGCACAGTGTTTTTCCAGTGCTGTAAAAAAAGATCTGTCAACCTAGAATTCTATGTTGAATTCTAGAAAATATGTTATAGATATGGAAATGAAATCAAGACAGTGAAAATATGTTATAGATATGGAAGTGGAATCAAGACATTCTCAGAGAAAGGGAAAATAAGAGAATTTGTCAACAACAGACCTCTACCAAGAGAATGTCTAAAAGAAATTCTCTAGGGAGAAAGGAAATGATAAAAGAAAAAATCTTGGCCATCAGAAAGGAAGAACAATGGAGAAAATATGAATAATGTAATAGACTTTCCTTCTCCTCTTGAAATTTCTAAATTATGTTTGATGGCTTAAG